>VXBZ01010459.1:151421-186425 GCA_013399135.1 Heliornis fulica | reverse complement strand
AGATAATTAAGGGACTGGAGTACCTGACATCCAAGGGAAGGCTGGGACAGCTGGGACCATTAAGCACTGAAAAGACTCAGGGGGATCTTTCAGTGTGTATAGGTGTCTGACAGGAGGGTGCTAATAAAGCAGAGCCCTTTTCAGTGGCAACCAGTGAAACCGCAAGAGGCTGTGGGCACAAGCTGAGATACAAGAAATCATTTAAGAAAAACTTGTGGGGTTTGTTGGTTGTTTTGGGGTGGTTTTGTTTTGTGGTTTTCTTTTTTTTTTTCTTTTGGAGGGTGACTGGACAACGTCACAGATCACGTAGAAGTGCTGAACTAGAGCCTGAATTCACATGGCCCTGAGAAATCTGCTCCAGCTGATCCTGCTATGGTAGTGGATTGAGATCAAACATCTCCAGAGATCCTTTCCTGCCTCCTTAGTTTTTGATTCTATTAGCTACCCTCTAACTGAAATCTGTTTGAAATTTTCTCCCATTACTTCTGTACTTATTCCAGATATAAATGAAAGCTTCTTCCACCAAATCAACCCACCTGGCCTCTTTGCTTGGTGTTGTACTGAAATCCAGCCCTAACAAATACTCATTTACTTGAGCTCAAAAGAACCTTTCTTAATAGATAGAAATGAAGGCACAATCATTAGAGGTACCTATTTTTTTGACCTGCTTCAACAGGAAAATGCTCTCCCACCAGATACTACTGCAGAGGGCTTTATTCTTTTGAAATGAGCTCTACTCTGCTGCATTTACCCTATTTACTTAATCAGAGGTCTGAGCTGGCTCCTGCTGTACATTAATGACAATACTAAGTTTGATGTCCTGGCTTCTTACATGGTCCATTGAAAAACAAAAAAATGTTACTGAAAAATCGCACAATACTTCCTTAAATGCTATGTTTTTAAAAAGCACTAGCTTTGCATATCTCCATGCTTTTTCTTCTTTTCTTTCTGCCTTTAACATGCCTTCTTTTCCCTATCCTCTCTCCCAGAGAAATTTGTAACCTTGTAAGAAAGAAAAAAAAAGTAATAAAAAGGGGAAAAAAGTAAAGATTACTTGAGGAGAAAAATTTAGAGAAAGGAACAAAAAATCTCTAACAATAAGCAGAAAAAAGCTCTGAATGATCTAGTCAATTATAAACCTGAAATTTTATTGCATTTCAAAAGTTACTGCTTTCACCCTGGAAGTAAACCCATTGCATTGTACAACTCTGCCCACTCCAGGCACATCCATGCTAAAGTAGGGGTTGGCAAATTTCTCATTAGGAACCACAATCCTGCTTATACTTATCAAAACCCCATGAAAGCCAGACTTCAGATGGAAAACAGGAGCAGAAGAAAAGACAAGTCATCAAAATAAAAGCAACCTTCTAGCTACACAGGCTGACATGTTTTTTCATTTATTTAATCTTAAAGCCCATCCTGTAAAAGACTTAGGGTCAGACGAGGAATTCTGAAGTAAAGCTTAATAGCCATGAAAGCACTTGCAGTGCTTACCTCATGTAATTCTCCCAAGATAGACTCCAAACACAAATTATACATTCACATAGCTCACCAGCCTTAGATTTCTACATGAGGCTTCTCCTTTTTTCATACGGGCCTGCCTACCCTCACATGCTTCCTGTGTTGTATCAGAGGTGATACTTTGAGTCCCCTTTGAAATCACACGTGCTTGGCTTTACAGGGTTCAAGATCCAGTAAACCACACTGAGTCATCCTTTGCTGGGGCCATGCTCAAATAACCCAGCAGTTTTCCTGTTGCTTCTTTCTGTTATTTCTTTCCAATTCTGTATGTATTTCAATAAAATATAAGCAGAGCTTGGTATATCCTTTTAAGGAAAGACAAGTTACGCACAGCCAGTTTTTCTTCACGGTGAAAAAAAACAAGATTTTCTTAGTATTGTCAAAATTAGGATAGGTATTTTTAGAGATGTTATAAATAACTCATTCTGGCAGAGTGCAAAACTGCTGCCTCAGCATTTGAGCAAAAAAAAATCTGCTTTCAATGGAACTTCAGTTTCACATGTCTTATTCATGTAGCCTGAGCAATACCATAGAAGAGACTTTTATATATCCTTTGTGTTTTTTTAAAATGATAATAATAAAAGCCTTAAGACTTGGCTATGAACCAAACAATAGTATGTTCAAAGTCTGTGGAAAAAATCATAACACAAAAATCTAGACGCAAAATATGTTTCATCTATTTAATCTTTAAATATGGTCTTGTACATCTAGGAATTGTGGAAAAGATCTCAGATAATAAGCGTAAGAACAACAATTTTCTAAGCTTTTAGCCAACAGGTTAAGCCTTTCTTAATTAGGATCATCCTTTTGCACATCATTTAGGGACTCCATAAGGGATACGATTACATTGAATATGCTGCATAATTTTATGTTGAGCTCAGCCTCTCACTGCTCAGTAAGGCATTATCTTTAGCTAGAGCTGTACACATAGCACTATCGCTATTCCACACATTGTCCTTCATTTGTAAAGGTGTCAATTGCCCCAAGTCCCTGACTTTCCCCTCTCTTCTTCACATAGTTGAAGTATGAACATTTATTTTTCTCCCGGTGCCAAAACTGTCAGGAGCAAAGTTTTAAGCATTTGCTTACGTACAGCTGCAAGTTCAGAGTTTAATTTTTAAGTGTTTGAGGAGTCATTGGGTAGGACTTGTCACATCCTTAAGCACCAGTTACACCTTTGTACGACCACAGTCCTTTTTCCATATGATTTCCTATGTGTAGGTGTACCTATGCTGAGATACTAAACAGCATTAGTCCCATGGACTTTAGTAGGATTTATATTTATAGAGTTGTGAGCCTTAAGAGCCAAGTACCAAAGCCTGATGCATAAAATATTCCATCCCATTAAAAGATATACATTCTTTCCTCCAAAGTTATTCTTTGGTGGAACGGAGATGCAGCTGTATACAAACAAACAAAAAATAAACAATCAAAACCAACCAAACAGAAAAATTCAGTTCCTCATACAGGATCTCAGGAAACAAATAACTCTGGCCAAACAATGCGTATTTATACATTTTACTATGTTAAGAATGGATCCATTTTTAATTTAACAGCAACATACCTCAAAATATATTCTTAATCATCACTGAGGACATATGTCCATCGGCCTAGACATACGTACATGATCTCAGCCATTGAGACATGTAAGCAAGACTAGCTGCAACAATTTATAAGAGATTTTGGCCCAATGGCCGAACACTCTCCTTTTCAGGCACTGTCAGAGATATATTGCTGTCCTTAAGGCAAGGAAATATAGCACTTGGGCAGTACATGCAACACAATCCATTTTGGCTGAAAACTTCAGTAGTGCTCCCAAGAGGCTTTGCTTACCTCTTGACTAAACAGATTGATGCACTAAAAGAATTTCCTTTGAGAGATGTCCTCCTCACTCTTAAACTTACTTATATTTACTTGTTCACACCTACTGTACTCTGACTTCTTGCCGTTAAGGCCCTACACACTTATTTTTAACAAACACTGAGAAGGAATCTCCCTCCCCCAGCAAAAGGCAGGCCACCAGAAGAAGCAGGTGGCAGTTGTGAGCAGAGGATGAGAGAAACCCAGAAGAGAAAGCTGTTTGGGAAGTAATGAGTACAAGAGCTAATTTATATTTTAATAATTAAAGCCAACAGCATCACAATTTTAACTCTGCAGCTGGTGTATTTCTTTGTCTTCTGGTCAATGAAGCTGAATTATGAGACTGAGGGAACTTCAAAAGTGTTAAAAGATGTTATAATAATAAAGGGAGGTCTATAATTAGAGAGAGATTATTGCATATAATATGTAAGTAGATTACACTTAAACAGCCTCATCAAACCAATTTCCACTGCAACTCATTGATGCCACAGATGAGAACTTCAGGTGGGAGGACAAACTAGAGGAATGGATGAACACTTAAGAAACAAAGTCCTCGTTTTCATGCTAATGTCCTTGTGCAGTTCAGAAGTAGGGGAGAGAAACAGTCTTTGTAGAACATTGTGATAGCAACGAAGCATTGCAGGGGAGGAGGAATCTCCTCTGGTGTAAAGATGAACTGCTTCAAATGAACACTTAAAGTTGTTCATGAGACAGCAGCAGCTGTAAGCCTTCTGCAATCCCAGCACATTTTATTATGATGGCAAAATAAAAAAAAACCCAACCGTCAGTATCTGTCTGGTACAACCAGCGTGACAGAGATTCATCAGGGACTGGGATATTTTGATGTTACTGTCTTTTCATCCTTCTCTAGTTCTTGCTGTCTAACAAGCTATATTCTCACAGGATGGTTCAAAAAGACTTGTCTTTCCTCACTGGGAATGGCTAGTAAACTTCCTATAATATTTAAAAGTATTATTTAAGTTTGCATTTTACTTCAGAATCTGCAACAAACCCTCTCCCAAACAGCCCTCTACTTCTGCTTCAGGTACTCCTCACCACTGTGATTCCTCTTGGCTTATCAGCTTCCTCTGCATCCTGCCTCAGCGAAACAGCAAAAGCACAAAGGCAAGCACAGTCTTCACTCAGAGACCAAATGGTTGGACAGACTCAACAGCCATTGTATAAAAAGACTAAATCACTGAAGAAAATGCTACTCCTTCTACCCTCTTGAATCCCATACAAAAGAGGAAGGAGAAGAGAGGATTTAAATATCTCAACCTCCCCCCTCCCTGCTTTTCAGGGCACACCTTGTTTCCTGCTCCTTGAACACAGTAATGCTCCTGGGGATAATGTTTCAGCTTTACTATGGATAGAAGACAGTGCTGTAGCTCACAACACAATGTGGTTGAAGAGAGAGGTACCCAAGCCCTAGAGGTAAACCTGAAGAAAAATAGTGCTTATCCACCCCATCACATGTCCTCATTCATTTTGAGGCTACATCCAAAGAACAGCACTTCTCTTCAAGGCCTGTAAGTAAACAAGCTTCTGCCAATATCAGATAATTTCCAGTGAAAGAAGTTGATATCCAACTTCCAAACTCCTATGGAATATATAAGGGGAAGCAGGTACCATAAACTGCATTCTAAAGCAACCATGTGTCTTCTTCACTGGCTGGGGTAGAGTGGAAATGAGTTGAACTTTTAATTCTGATTAAACTATGACTAATCAGGTTCCATAGCCTGTCTGGATGTCCATTAAGTTATACATTCAGCAAGTGCTTCTGAATTCTTCAATCCTATTCAGGAATTAAGCTAGACAGTGTCCATCACCACCACTTTAAGTTCCTATGACTCAAGCAGCATATGACCTGGGGTTTTGTGCATGCCTGTTAGAAAAATTAAACCACTGGAGTAAATTCTGCTGTTAGCCTTTGTCATAAGATTGCTTAAGCATGCATTCTGTTACATGTAAAACAAACAGGGGGACCTTGACTCTTCTTTTCTACATGGAGCAGCACATGCTCCTTCCCATCATGGCACGTAAATTTACCTTTACGCTCAATACATAAGAGATTAGTTCAGCTCCCTGTCTAGAGTACAGATTTTTCTTCAGTCTCTTACAGAGAGTAATGCAAATTTCTCTTAAGAAAGATTATGTAGTTTCAACAAGGGGCCAAATTCTCATCTGGCATATACCGATGTCACACGAAGGTCAGCAAGACAGCAGAAGTTCACAGCATCATAATTATTCAGACACAGGACTCAACACCATCCATCAGTGTTTCATATCTTCCACCATCATTTGACACTTGCTTCTAAAGAAAAAATACAAAGATGAATTGAGCCCTCTGGGTTTTTTTTTTAGCTACTAGAAGTTGCACTACTTAACAATGTAATTAATCTTTTCTATGGGTTGCTTTTTCAAATTTAAAGAGGAGTTGTCATAGTATCAAATTCTGCTGGGCTTTTTTCCTTTCAGTTCTATCCTTTGTGCATATTTGTTAACTCCTCTCATTAATTTCTTTCATGCTTATGTTAGCTTGCTGCTTAAAGTCAAGTGTCAAATAGATAGCTGTATTGAGACAGTCAGTTTAGTGGGGTGAAAGCTGCATTTCGTATTTTTTTAGTGAGGAACTGACAGTCACACAGTAAAGTAACCATATGGTGTCTAGCACAATGAATCTGACACTTGGCAATTTGTTCTTAAGGCCCACAAAGATAGTCTGAACACTGAAAAAAACCCAAATATAATCACATTAATTCAAATATCTGCAGAACTCTCTTTCAAAAGCCCATAAAAAAATTCTAGCTGTAAAAATTTCAGCCATTTCACTTTGCAGGGGAGAGGCAGGTGGGTGGGTGGGGTGGCAATACAAATGACTGTTACAGTCTCAAACCCTTCTTTTGTATTTGGCACCTTTTGATCTTTAGGCTGCTTTGTGGCTTCATTTTGCCCTCTACTTTACAGTTTCTTCTGCTCAAAGACTGATTGCAGATTCCACTCAAAAGGAGAAAACAATCCAAAACCAATTCCATCATCTAACAATTCTGAGGGTTTCATTCTTTTGTGTATTACCAGTTTTATTCTATTTACATTGAGTTTCACACATAAACCTCTCTCTCAGCAAGATTTACTCATGCTTTCAATTCTGTGTATGCCAACACATCTATTAAACTCACAGTAATGCTGATCACACATACAGAATTAAGACCATGCTTAAGTATTTGTAGCAGCTGGGCCTTGGAGCCAAATTTTTCCCCCAAGGTATTTAGGCTTGTATGTTCCTTAATCATTTTTGGCAGCATACAGTAGATGCAGATTTGCATATATTTACCAAAAGCATACTGCAGCCTGCAGCTACTGTAACTTTACTTGTAGAAAAGGTATATGATTTTGCTCATAATTGCAAATCATCTCAGCTACCAGCTGCCTTTGTGTATTTAACAAAAACTAAACTTGACTGAAGCATAGAGAGAAAGATCTGTAGTGTCTCTCTTGACACATGTACTGATGTATCTCCAATCAAAGCTATCTGTAACACCAGCTTAATCAGTTAGTCTCCAACCTTGGAGAATAACTCATTAGAGAGAAGCACAAAAGAGAAGGCAGCTCAATAATGTTTTCAATGATACATAAAGAAAGCTGCCTTGTCATGGTAAATTCTGTCTAACTGGGAAAATGGTCTGAAATCTGGCATTGATCTAGAAGCTTGGTACCTCAGGGCATGGAAAGGGGAAGACACATTTAATCACTGCCACGAACAGTCTCCACTATCAGGCAAGAAGCTCATGCCAGTAGCTCCCAACCTTTGGGATGGCCCTGACTCAAAGTGAGTGAGCTCTGTACTCCGTGGAAGCATGGCTGAGCAATGATGAATCCAGTTTGATGGAAAATGAGAAAAAATCCAAGAAGATTTAACTTACATTTTAATGTAAGTTTATTCTTTACCTATTCTATCCTACCCTGTGGTTACAAGCTTTATTTTTTTCCCCCAGAAACTGAGTTTGTTTGAAATAACAGCCTTTAAAGGAAAGCTCTTTGCTGACCACCTATGTTGGAAAATGACCTTATGCCAATAGTAAATTCATTACCACATTACATAAAAAACCAAAAAACCCCCCAAAGACCCCCAAAACCCAGAACCAACCAAACAAAAAAAAACCCCAAATATGTATAATATCTTTATTTCTCAAGTGCTATTCATTTCCCAGGCACCTTCAAAACTTGGATAAGAAAGGCTCTGGAATGTTACCCATCCTGATTTTTCTCTTATCCTAAAAACTTCCTAACTAATTGCTCAGGACTTAATATCTGTTTAAAATAGTAGATAATTGAAAATCACTTTTTCCTATGAAATTTTAAAATCAATCCAGGTTAATAACGCTCAATAAATTTTCCATTTATTTAGTTTTATATGTAAATGTTTCTCACCATTGCCACGTTGCTTAATTAGTATTTTGTTTCCTTTACCTCAGGTGCTTTGTAAAGTATAAAGCAATAGTCATTAAATTCAGGTGACTAGCCACAAAAAGGATAACTGGAAAGCTTGGAGGTAACAAGACAAAGGTAACTCCTTGTTCAGAAACAATAAAGAAATCTTTTATTCAATTTAAAGACCTATTAAACCTGTATTGCATGCGAGTTGGAGGGGGATGAGGGTTGTGAAGTTTTGGGTTGGTTTGTTTTAAAAAAACGCAACAAAACAACAAGAACAAAAACACAACAAAAAGCCCCAACCCACATCTCCAAAGTAACCCAGTTCACTAAAAATCATGTTCAAAATAAGAGTTGTAAGCCTACTCTAAGTGACTGGTCAAAGACCAGTTAAGAAGGGCTAATGCAACTTTCACATGTCTAGAGAAGCACAGAGAATCAAGGACACCATCTGGCCTCTGCACACAGTAAGAAATCTCCACATACAGATCAACAGTTACAGGCCAAGAACAATCTGGGTGTACAAGAACATCAAAAGGAGATCCTAGAAAATAAACCTTAAAATGTAAGGCCCCAGGAACTCAATCCACACAGTTTATTGAAGAGGAGGCTAAGGAGGTGACTCAGTGTGTTGCTACCAACACGTAGAAGAGGAACAGTAGCAAGGCACAGGGGTTCAATCGCACACAGTTGTATGGCAAGGATAATTACAGAAATTGAAGATAGAATAATCTAATATCAACAAATGTTACTTTTTGCAAGGGAGACAAGTAAACAGCGTTCCCTTTATCAGGAGATTTGCTAAGCTTTCACCTTCATTTAAAATGGAAAGAGATAAACTTCAGTTTATTTTCCCAGGAAAGTCTAGATGATGGGATGACCAAAAGACAAGCAGAGCTATTTGCTGCAAACTCCCTCAGAGCATAAACTGTGCTAGTAGGCAGCTGTGGTATCTCAAGTCCAGGCCTTAAAACAAGTAAACCTGTTGTTCTCAAATCCAAAATCATAAATTCAAATGCATAGATATCACATAGAAATTTGCACATAAGCAGCAAAATCTTGTTCACTTTTCTGCGAGCAAGGAAAGCCTTACTTACAGGAGAGGTACTGTACTCCTGAGTGAAGGAACCACACAAATTTATGACCTTAAAGTACTTCATACAGCAATTGTAATATTAGCTCAAGACATTCATTACTACCTTTGAAATATATCTGATTGTAGAATATTCCTGCTCAGAAGTAAACATGAGGGCTTTAGAAATTCCTCTGTCTTCCTCAGCCAAAGATGAGCAATTCAAACATCCTCACTCAAACATGTCTCAAAAGGCACGAATTACCCTGAGATTGCTAATAAAGTATGAAACAAGTTAACTTCATTGAGGTAGGGCCTAGAGGACAGATACCACCTCAGGGTTTGAAACAGAAGTCCAACGCTGTTGTTAGACCACGTTTCATTACATGCAATTGGACATCACACCGTATATAAAACTAGACAGCCTTTATGGTGAATTCATGAGTTCAGGTATTTTAGAGCAAGAAATCATAAAGTTCTTATTTTGCCCACAACAGAGCTGATTGATTAGTCTTGTGAACAGATAGCTTTATGTGATGCATCTATCTGCCTTAATATTTTCATTTAGAGAACACTTTTAAACATTTTAAGTTAAACACACATTTAAACCAAACCTCTCAGTTATCTGCACTGAATTTTGATTGACTCAGAGCACAGAAAAAGGATCCGTTTCAGATCAAGTTAGCCAGAAGGTCTGTTTCAGCACCTCATCTAATACAGTCCAACTTCAAAAGAACAATTAGGCTATGAGACCAGACTGCAGCTAGCCTGAAGTAGCCCTACAAAATCAGTAAACATTGACAGCACATCCCCAGAACCAAGCATTTTCCTCTCTAGTGCTGCTTTTGCTGAGCTACAATAGAAGTACTTACAGACATGGAGATCTGAGCAAATCTAGGGAGGAAGCACAGTGTAAAATACCTTGTGCCTGCACCTAAATCCAGTCTGAAAAACTCTTGACATGTTTCTTTAATCTATCCATGTGCAGATTATCATGACAGCCAGACCGCCAAATTGCTTCAGGGTGAACAGACACGCTGAGTACTGTGGGATTCCATGTTTAAGGGTTATGTTGTGAGAAAGCATGGCTAAGGAGGTGGTCTGCAACTATTTTTTTTTAATTTTTCATTTTGTGATAAAAGTTATCTTACAACAAAAGAAAACTTATGGAACTTCAAAATACTGTAATTGAGGGCTTTAATTGAGAGAGTTGAAATGTCATGTTCCCAAGCCCATCTTGTCTTAAGGGTGGGAAGAACCATTTTTTTTTCCACAGTATTTTGTTTGCACCATGAATGTTTGAACAGACAGCTACCCTGGCAGAGGATGCATAAAACTAAACAAATTTCCCAATCACCACCATGTATATTTCTCATTACCTATTTTAAAATTTATAGCATCCCAACTTCCCTTTCAAGCAGATCTTCAAATTGGCTCTTTCACTTCCAGAAGACCACAATAGAATGCCAGATCTTTTTGAAAAGTCATTTCAGTGGATTATTTTCATTATACATCATGCTGGATTGCTTAAATGTCTAGTCAGATATCAATCTCACCTGAGCCCTGCATGATACTGATTTGTGCTCTGACATTACCTAGATCCCCAAGGTTTCTAGTAAAACACAGGACGCTGCATAGACAGGAGAAAGTGACAGCCTAAGGATTAACCTGCTTGTTGATATTCATGTTCCAGCACACCCCCTGACAAACAGAATACTCCAGGGGTCAGGCTTCATCCTAATCAGAAAAGAGAGAATACAGATTGTTTTGATCAGAACTACATGTGTCTGGAAGGCTAATCCAAAATTAATTAGATCTGGGCTGCATAATATTCATTTGGATTTGTAAACATGGTGACGGGGGTATGAGGATTATGCAGATAAAGAACAGATAAGGTAACTAATTTGTAAATTGATGATGCTTCAATAATGCCATGAATATACTCTTTTGTCTTAATAATTGCTAAAAATAAGGAAAATTTTGCTGCAAATTAGTGTGTGCATACAGTATTTAATTCAAAAATTAAGATGTTTTAATAGTGAGAATGAGATACAGATAAAAATTATTTTAGCAATCATTATTTAAACAATTTTCAAATGACTCTTTCCATTCTGTACTACAGTAGTCAGTTCAGAGCGAACAAGCTTTCTTTAATAAGACCTTCATTACCTGGAAATATATACTAAATTATTTAGAAATAATTATTACTCTTTTACTTTTTTTAAACCGTGAGGCACTTGCACACACTGCAAGTTGACATAGTACTATTCTTTCAGTAGTGACACAATAATAATTTAATTTTTAAGTAGCTGCCACTGAGCATCAATCTTCACTTCCCAGTAAAATAACAATTAGTAGCATTCAATAATGGTGGAAAAAAAAAAAACCAAAACAAAACACAACAACCTCACTAAAAAAAACCCAAATCACAATAAACCCAAGGCCCTCAACCAAACACTTTAAGTTACAAGAACACTGGAACAGCTGATAACACTGTCCAGAGAAGCAAAGTTTATCTGCCTAATTTCATGTGGTCTGGAGGGGTCTGTGTGTGGGAAAAATCCTCAGCAGGATTCACCTGAGGGGATGAGATGTATACTGTAGACAGATTCACAGTGTGCCTGACACAAGGAATTGATCAATTTAGAGGGATGGACTAGGAATGAGAAAGCATGAAAACAGAAACTGAGAGCAGTTACAAATTTGTTAACAACAGTGTCTTTCCACAGACCAAGGTCATCCTTATTCAGCTGCTAGATTACACGTCCTCATGCCCCCCTCCCTGAACCCCCGCCACCAACACAAGCCGAGCAGGATAACAATCTTCACTTGTGTTATGAGAATGTCACAAACGGACCATTTCTCATTTTCGTTTTACAAATGGATTAGTGCTGTGCCAATTCATGACCCCATTTCAATCTGTTCTCTGAGTGAAGGCTTATCTTATTAAAATTATACTAAGATGTTATCCTGTTACATATATATTAAAGCTCACTTGTTCTACATACAGAGTTTTCAGATGAAACTATAACATAAATATTTCAAAGAGGACTGGCTGGAAACAAATTCAGAGAGCTGCATGTTTGACAAAATGTCAGACAATGGCCCTAAAAGCAAAGAAAGAAGATGAGAAAGATACAAATGCTTGCTTAATGAAAAAAAAAAAAAACCCTTTGGGACAGATTTTATGGTGAATCTGTACAATCCTAGTGTGTTTGTGACCCAGATTGTGACATACTCATTTATTGCAATGGTACTGATTAAAGCCAGTCACATTAGGGAAGATATCAGAAGAAAGCGATATACAAGAGAGAAAGCTAAGGTCTGGAAGGACTCCACCCCAACAAGAGGGTATTTATATACAGTGTTAGTGTAATTTGCTAAGTATTTCTGACCACTGGCCACAGCGCTCCCACAGAATTTTCTTTTGTGAAAACACGTTCCTTGGCACTGTTATACACAATATCAAGAAGCCATTTTCTTCCTCATTTGTTGACTGGAGCTTACTTCAGACCTCACTATCTTTGTAACCAGGCAGTTGACATTCGAGCTCTGAAAAACCTACTTTGGCTCTTAGCAGGCTCCATGCAGAAATGGTGTGAGGTATGCTTAAAGCAGCAGAAGACTCAGAAATAGAAAACCCTCTAGAATTAATTTTTTTTTTAAGCCAAGACTATGCCACTGTGATATTTAATACTGCTAAATTTGGTTCAAATGGGACTGTGCAGCATCCCAACAGACCGCTAGTAATAAGATGGATATTTGCAATGGAGAAGAAACAGAGCAGTGCTGTGGCAAAGCTTACTGTATTATGCACAAACTAAAAAGAACTACAAACATGCTGGTCATAAGTCCTTTTGGAAAGAACAATGTTAGAATATTTTTACACTAACATATTTTACTCTCAAGAAGCTAGCAGATACCACATCTTAATTTACTCACAGCTCACCATCCATCTACATAAAGTGTTTTCTACCATAGATGCTTACCTCAGCACAAAGGTCAAAACCAGATACTGGTACAGAGAGCTTCTGACAATGACATATGCTGTTAAACCCAGAGGCCTAGATTTGTGTAGTTATTCCATATAGCTATGCTAGAGTAAAATTAATTCAACATATCTCTCTGAATATCCATGTGGTTAGGAATACAGTTTGAAGATACTTTACTTAAGCACTTGTTTTAAACATCCTTACTTCCAACATACTATGTGCTTTGGGTTTGGCAGCATCAGCAGGTTTCTAAAGGATCTACTCGAGGACATAAGATGGGAACACCGAGAATATGCCTGGACTACTTTCTGTTTCTACCTCCTTGGCTGCCCATGCTTCTCAAGCCAGGATGTTCACCTCTGTGTACAGCTGTGAATCCAACCCCTCACACCAACACAGTATTTCTGTGAGTGTACTGTGAAATGTCTAGGTAAAAATAGCCTGAACAAAGGAGATTAGATTATTATTTGTAAAATATGAATTCAGTTCAGAGCAGTCCCATGGAAAGTTGTGCCAGCTGTCTCTAAAACATGAAGCATCAGAACTGAATACATTTTACCCTGAAAACATAGTATTATTCTTATTTAAGGAACACACGTATTTTCCTTCAGACTCTCTGGCCTGCACTGTGGCTGCTCCTCTCCATATGCTCACACACAAAGCCAACTAGCAAGCTGCTACAACACAAACATTTCTGAGCTAGCTTTAATAGTCTAGCCAGTTGGGGAAAAAAACCACCAAAAAACCACCATAAAAACTTAGTACAGTTACACAGACTGCCTGACTAAACAGAATAAATACCTCAGAAATTTCCAGTTTCTTCAAAACACTTGTATTTCCCAAACATCACTGTCCTAAACATGCTGTACTCATGCCAATCAATGGGAACAGACAGAGTTTGGAGAGACAAATCGCTTCTCATCAACAAAACACGATTTTCCAAAAGCACGATCAGTAATACGTCCACACTAATTGTTACTTGAAGTTAAACAAATAACACCAACCATCCTCTGTTGCCACAGTATTTACCCAGTTCAGTAGGACATATAACTAACTTGACTGAGAGAAGTTCAAGATTTTATTTTTAAGTCACTTAAACATAATGAGGGACATATAAAGTGATCTATGACAACATTTTGCCCCTCAGCAAAACACAAGGATTAGACAGGAAGAAAAAAACATGTGGATTAGTAAGCAATGAAGTAACAAGAACTATCCTACTGGAAACATGCACATTTAAATGGGATACTGAGTATCTAGGACATAGAGAAGACTTGTCAGCAGTTAGATGTGAAGACTTAAAACTGGAAATCACAACACAAAAAAAACTGTGTTAATATAAAACCTGCATTAAACACAGAATAATAATCCTAATGTGGATATAGAGACAGTCAGCATGATTGCTCTTTTATAAGTATCACCCCTTCGGGGTGAACAAATTGGAGTAGATTGTCCAGTGTAAGCATCTTGGTACCACATAGCTAGACCTGCCCAAAGGACACAGTACTTCTGCTTTATCACTTTCTAATCCAGTGTAATTGTAACAGCTAATATTACTAATGAGTATTTTGTATATGTAAATAACTGTAGAGTTGTTTATCCAGTACTGACCTTTATCCTCAGTCACAGATTTTGATGCAATAGCTTTAACTTACCCATTAGATCACTGATTTTTTTCCTGTCTATATGGGTAAAATGAAAGGTATAAAAGTGATTTCCATGATAATGTTCCCATTCATTAATATTTGGTAAACATTAGAATTCTAGTTTAACAAACATCACTGAAAACACAATAGAAAAACAACCTTCATCTTCAGAGATGAACAGCATTAATACAGGAGAAGAAAAGAGACACATTCTGCTCACACAACAAAGATATCCTTATACTATAGAGTGTCTGACTGAGCACTAACCATAACAAGGACACCATTACTGTGCTATAGTATACCCTCATTCTATACAAGCACATTATGCATAATGGGGCATACTAATCTTTACTTTTTCTTGTGCAAGCCCAAAGTTTGCCTGCAAGAGGTATAGTTGCAGCATAACAACTGCAACCATGTATTACTTTGTTTTTAATATGCTTTAAAAAGAGCCACAAGGTCATACTGCAAAAGAATTATAGAAAGTTGTGTGGTGTCACAACTTGTAAATACACAGTGTATTTCGCCCCCCCCGCCCCATTACTGCAATTAGAGAACCCAGATCTCCATAAGGAGTAGGTTGAAGAGAGGCTTATTTAAACCAGAACACCAAAACTTAGCAAAGGTTGATACAACTGCATTTTACTCTTGAAATATATTACAGGGTCATGTATCATTTATTTATGAAAAACCCCCGAACAACCCACCAAGCCAATAAAAAAACCAACAAACAACCAAGCAAACAAACAAATACTGACCTCGCAGCAAGAAAAAAAAACAAAACCTGACACCAACTATATCCAAGAAATAAAACTCCTCTCAGGGCAGAACTACCTAGCAATGCTTTTAAGACCATCTTAGTAACTTGCTCAGTTTTCTTATGATTTTTGCATAATCTCAATAGATAACTATTCTAAGAGAAAAAGGAAAAACTATTTTACAAGTAGGTCTCAGCACATACCCCTTTCATAAAGGTTTATATATACATAGATATAATTACGTAGAAAGAAGAAAAATGTGAAAGAGCCTGAACAGATGAAGTTATTACACAGACATAATTTTTCTTATCCTAAGAATATTTCTGACATTTCAGCATTTTCTTATTCTACACTAGTGCATTGAGGCAAGTCAAGTACTTCTTACAGACTTCTGATAAACTTGAGACATCTAGTTACTTGCTACCAAAAATCTCCAAAGGGAAAAGGTAAGGAAACTTTCTAGCTCCAAATAATTTTTCCTCCATGTGATTTGTGAAAGAGATTTTCTTCCATTTCCCCTACAGCTAGGTTAAATACAGCAAATAAGTCTCAGTGAAAGAAAACATGAGAAATCACAGCCCTTACAGGAGCAACAACTCCACCGATGCAGAAAAAAAAACAGGATCTTGCAGAAGCTGCTCCTGGCACAACATTGAGCTCAGCTACACTTGGGGAAACTGTCCTTACTAAAGGGCTTCTATCAGAGCATTTGAGGTGGTGTCTACAAAACCAGTTTGCTCCAGAGCCTGATTAATTCCTTCTGGGCCTGTCCTCCAAGCAGTACGGGTTAAATACCTCAGATGAGATGTAGAACACCTGGGTTCAGTTGCCCGCAGTTGCTAGGGTGGGTGTAGCTCAGTTCCAACTGTCCTACATCTAGTTGGGTACTGATAGTCACCTTGGGTATAAACATTGAAAAAAACCCTGGCTTTTCTCATTTTGATCGGAAATATCTCTACTATTTTTATAGATGTATCCTATTTTTATAAGTTATCCCTCTCCTCGGAGCAAAAAAAAAAAAAAATCCTCAAACATAACAAATGTATTGCAGAAGTTTCTTCAGCCACTGTGTTCTTTGTCTTGAGATGCCTCTCAAACTAAGCAACCCTGCAGCAATACCCTATAAAAGTTAGTCACAGCTTTGAAGGATCTATGGGAGGCAGCCTGACATTGCAGGATGGAGGTATCTGAAGTCTGGAAAAGTGGTCCTGGGGTAGTGCACAGTGCTCAGCTTGAAGGAGACCACCATGAGAAATCTGTCCTGAAGTTAGTCATGCTGCAGTGATAAACATGGTATGCCCAGCTATAGTAGCTAACGTGAAAAGGCTAGGTTGATTCTCAGTACACAGTTTTCTTACTTCAACAGAGATGAATAGGGTATTAGCAGATCATGCTATTTCCTTCCTCTAGGCTAATTAACAGATGCTAAAGAATTTACAGGTCTTTGGTAAGTAATCAATCATAAACATTATAGATGGCATATTATACTATTAACCGAGGCAAACTATTTCATAGTATACTAACATAAAACTTCCCAAGCTGCATAAAGCAACCTCCTTCACCTCCACTAATTATTTTTCACTTTTACTACAGATATAAAACAGCAACCATAAAGAATGCTCTCTGATGAATTTCTATTCTTACCATTATAAATAAACTACTCTCAATCCATATGAGCAAATTAAATGTAGTTCTACATCAGTGAAAATGAAGGGTTTGTCTGCCAAGAGCACATTTGTACTTTAATCCCTCTGCACCCATCTTGGCCTATTCTCTGGCCTCAGCTGATGTAAATTGGCACTGCTGCTCCTTTGACATCACCTTAGCAGTCATAATTTCTACCAGCTGAAGATCTCTGGGCCCTCAAGTAGTATTTTAGTAGTTTTATCTTCCCAGAAACAGTAGTGATTCTTTGCTTTGGCTTTCCTCATCTGAGGCTGTAACCATAACCTGCATAGGGACATCTACCACTACTTTCAGAAGAAAACAGTGCCTCTGCTTCTCCCAGCTTCATTCCTCTCTCCCAGTAATGACACTGGGAGCCACTTAGTCTCTGTGAGGGAGGTTAAGCTGTTGGAACCCATGTGGGAGGATTGCCTGAGGTTTTGAGGGGAAAAGAAGGTGTCTTGCACCTAGGCTTACATCAAGCAAAGCACCACAGGTCTAATGGAGGGCTGATTCTGTGTCTCTTTGCTCCTACATGATGAATGGTGCCCCAAATCAGGCTTCTATGCAGGGGCTGGGCCAGCTGCCCCCTTTCCACCCCCAGGGCACACAAGCGTCTTTTCAGGAGCTTCTCAGTGAGGAAGCTTTGGTGTGCTGGTGGGTAGAGTAGCTGTGTGTCAAGCTGAAAGGCAGCAGGGATGCGTTTCCACAAGAGGCAATTGGTGGCTTTGCCACATGGGCTTTTCAAATCATACAGCAATCGATCACAGAAAGAACAGTACACAAAATTGCCTTTGAAATGAACTAGGTACAACAGCTTCAGGCTCAATTCCTTTTATAAATTATGCCTGTGACGGAAATAACTACTGCTCATGAATCAGAGGATAGTTTACAGGATAAAAATTAATCTTTTCTAATTAATATTTGATTTATCTATTTTACAGTAGCTTTATGCTACAAGTAACTTCAAGAATGATTCCTACTTTCATCACATCATTTCATATACAGCAGGGGAAGAAGAAAAACAAAGCAAAAGGCAGAAAATATAAGTAGCTGTTTTTTGTTTAAGACAGACTGCAATTTGATCATTCCAGAAGACCAGGTTTCATAACTACTGCTTTGCTCCATGATACCTGAGTCACTGAAAGAGAAACCTTTCTCTGTCCATGTCCATTCATCAAAATGCTTTTACTCTACTTGATAACAACTGGAACAGTCAAATATTATCTAGCAGTATATATTTCTGATAAAATGCTAATCTGGTTAAAAGTACAACTTCCTGTGGTAACTGGTATTTTTTTTAATATATAAGCATGCCTTTCTTCAATCTCTAATAAAATGTTTGATTTATATCTCAAAATGAAAATCAAAAATATCTGCTTTGCTTGAGTACAGTAATTCAAGTTACCCTAAAATATGTTTCAAATCTTTTGTTTTATGAATAATAGGAATTTGAGTTTAAATTCTGAATAAAATCCCACACTGAAACTGTTCATTTCCTGCAAAGGGAAAATTTCTAATTTTGATCTGGCTTCAATAACCAGACTATGGGTTCTAATAGGAAGATGAAAAGCAATAAGGTCATATTAAAAAAATAGAAGAAAATCTTCTGTGTTAAGAGAACACCAATACTCTAAGCACACTCCTGAGTGTCTGGTCCTCACGTATAGAACAATGAATTATTTGTGTGCTGAACTGTTTGTCTCAGCCTTGTATTCAGTATAAGTACATTGAAAAATCACAAAATCACAGAACGTTAGGAGTTGGAAGGGACCTCAAAAGTTCATCTAGTCCAACGCTCCTGCCTGAGCAGGATCACCTAGATTAGATCACACAGGAACACATACAGATTGGCCTTGAATGTCTCCAGAGGAGATGACTCCACAATCTCACTGGGCAGACTGTACCAGTGCTCTGTTACCCTTGCAGTGAAAAAAATTTCTCAATGTATTCAGATGGAACTTTCTATGTTACAGCTTGGACCCATTGCCCCTTCTCCCATCACTGGCCAACACCAAGAAGAGCCTGGCTCCATCCTCCCGACACTCACCCTTAACATATTTATAGACATTATTGAAGTCACCCCTCAGTCTCCTCTTCTCCGAGCTAAAGAGACCCATCTCCCTCAACCTTTCCTCATGAAGAAGATGTTCCACTCCCTTAATCATCTTGGTGGCCCTGCACTGGACTTTTTCAAGGAGTTGTATATCATTTTGGAACTGAGGGACCCAGAATTAGACACAATATTCCAGGTGAGGTCTCACCAGGGCAGAGTAGAGGGGGAGGACGATCTCTCTTGACCTACTAGCCACCCCCTTTCTAATACACCCTAGGATGCCATTGTGCAAGGGCACATTGCTGGCTCATGGTGATCTTGCTGTCCACCAGGAGCTCCAGGTCCCTCTCATCTACACTGCTCTCCAACAGGACAGTCATCAACTTATACAGGTACTTGGGGTTGTGCCTCCCCAGATGCATGACCCTACACTTGCCCTACACTTGCTCTTGTTAAATGTCATTAGATTTCTCCCTGCCCAGCTCTCCAGCCTGTCTAAATCTTGTGGAATGACAGCACAACCTTCTGGTGTGTCAGTCACCCCTCCCAGCTCTGTGTCATCATCAAACTTGCTGACTGTGCACTCATCCAGGTCATCAATGAATACATTGAACAATACTCGTCCCAGTACCTTGAGGGACTCCCCTAGTTACAGGCCTCCAGCCAGACTCTGTCCCATTAATGACAACTCTCTGGCTTCTTTCCTTCAACCAGCTCTTAATCCACCTCACTGCTCTGCCCTCCAGGCCCCACTTCCTCAGTTTTCCCACCAGGATGCTGTGGGAGACAGTGTCAGATGCCTTGTTGAGATCCAGAAAAAACACATCCACTGTCCTACCATCATCCATCCACCTGGTTATATCCTCAATATAAAATGGATGAACAATTGACCAAAATCTAGAACAACATGACTTTTCACAATCCTTTAAATGCATCCATTGCCATTCTTATCATTGGCCGCACACTGTGATCTCCAGAGTTCTTCAAACACTCAGTTTTTCTTTAATATTCTTCTAATTGCAACACAATGATAAGAAAACAACAGGTTTTCTTCCCTACTTTTCACATAGTAAACACAAAAATCTTCATCTGGTTGACTAAAAGTTCATAGTCTAGGTCAGAACATTGGTCAAGGACTGAATGTCAAACCCAGCATGTTCAAGTCTTACCTACTTAGAGAACACTGAGAAAAACATCTTGCCTTCACTAATTAGATCCAGTGATGGGTGATTCAATGCCAGGTTAAGGATCTCCCACAGTCAGTGATACCTTCTACACCTATCTTAGCAGAATTTGCAAGGGCATTCAGTTTATGAAGTAGAGGTGTGTTTGGTTTTTTTTTTCCAGGTAGCTGAAAAAATCCACTCTTCTCCATTATGGCTCTGTCTTTTAAATATTAGCTGTAGGGCCACAGAGCTGGAAGCAGACTCCTGAGTCACTACAATTAGATCCCAAATGTGCAGAGATGTATTACTGAACCTGTCTCACAAACTACCCCAATCTTAAAATCTGTAACAGTTTTTCCTCTCAGTAACACTATGCAGAGTTTTAATTTAGCACTCAGACTGCTACAAATAAAATCAAGACAAGTGCTTTAAGTAATTTCTCCTTTTCTTAGTACTTTGACTCATCTTTTAATCCTCTCTTAGCAATTTAAAGCATATGCTTTTCTCTCAGTTGTATATATTCATGCTGTTATATTCATGAGTTTAAAATATTTCTAAAATCCTTCTATACTCAACACTTATTAATGAATTCAATTAACTGAGGTAAAATAGGCTTTCTCTCTGTTTATCATCATGGAAAGGGAAAAGAAAAAATACAGATCCACATTATTGGCAGGTTTTTATGTGAAATACTCATTTATGGGCACTAGTCAATTGCAACTTTCAAAATGAATTAAACTTTCCTTCAGTCTACCTGCAGTCCTTCCACCTGGCAGTGGCTTTAACAACGAAGATTACTCCACATGGATTAACTGTAGATTTGCTTTGGCTCCACAGTCAGAACTCAGGCAGGTGGATTACATTTACAGAGCCTGTAATCCCTCACCCTGAAGTCATTGCAGGGCTGGAAAGCTTATTCCAGCAGGCAGCTGATCCCTCCACTGCCTCCTCTTGCAACAAGGAGTTGTCAAGCAGTTTCACAAGCACAGCAATGTCCGAGTCCATGCTTGGGTAACATAAGGCTTGGATAATCTTCCCATTTTCTCAGGGTGTTTGGAAATGTTCCTTCAAGGGAATGTTCACTCAGCTTCCTGAACAACAACACTTCAGTGAGGTGAAAGCAAATTGCTAAAGTATTGTTAAACACATTAAAAAATTTTTATAAACTCCACTAGCAGTCACATGATGGACACCCCAAAATAGACCTTCCCAAGACATGCAGACAAAAAAATACAAGTTAATCAAAATGAGCAGCCATTTTGGAAAACACACCAACAAAACACCACCATCTGCCAGTTTATTCATTCTTCTCCACTGCAGAAAATGAAAAATACCCCAAACCAAGCACCCTAAAACTGAACAGGGATCAGATTCTTTCCAGTCAAAACACTAGAAAGGCAAAGCTGGATGTCTTACTCTCTTAAAAACCAGAAAATGAGAGAAAATTCACCACCTTTTAGTGGTTGTGGACATAGTATGTTCTCATTCCTTGTGATTAAAGGTAGATATCAAGAGTTTTAAAGCCAACTCTTAGGTATCACTCAGAAGAATAATGTGTCTGGTTACTTAAGTCAGAAGTATCACATATATAAAGTGAAGGGAATCAATCTAAAGTGTTATTTCGAATAAGAATAGGAGATGGCCTTTCTCTTTTAACATGCAGTTACACCATTGTTTATTAAACAATGTGCAAGCAATACACCAAAACCTGATTAAACACCAACTCTGCATCATGTGACATCCTCAAGGAAAGGAGTACATACATTATATACAAACACAAATCAAAGCAGTTATTTGTTGCTTCACAAGCACCTAGCAGAAACTAGGAATAACACAGGAAACTGAAAGAAAAAGTTTCTCTTTAATTTTACATTCCATTTCTTTCTTTTTCTTTTTTTTTATTCTAACTCTTTCTCTTTACATATTCAGTATTAGTTTCACCAGTAAAGACAAATTTGGTGCCAGATTCACGAACTAATATTTAATGGAGCTTTTCCAGAATCCTCCAGTCACAACTTTAATTTAGGATGGTTTCACTGCCTGGCTCTGCTCTAACTTGGAGTCTTGAATTAAATTCCTCTGCAGAGTGCTGAATAAGGAGACTTCTACCTCTCACCCTCACAGTTCCCCAAGACGTGGTCTGATAAAGAGGCTGTTAGAGGCATCAGCATCTAATGCTTAATGTGTTCTCTCTCTTCAGCATCTTTTTGAAAACAGTCACATTCTCTCCTTAAGCTTCTTACTGTTTTATGTGGTTAAATACATGTCCTTTTAGAAATGAAACTAATGCTTCAGGGAGAGTAGAATGGACCAGTCCTATTCAGTATTGATACAGAAAAGGTTTTTTTACTTTCTCCACCTGTAGTTAGAGAGAGATAAAAAGATTTATTCCCTTGGTATTCAAATGGTAAAAGAACTTGTCTTATCTTGTTCTTGTTTAGGCTTAAAGCTGGTTTTCTAACATCACTAAAGAAACAGGAGAGAAAAAAATGAAATCAGGATTACAGCCAGCTCATGGGACTTATGGCTGTGCTGTGTTAGGGTGAAAAAAAGTACATTTCCATTTTCTCTTTTGTCCTGGTGAATCAAAGGCCCTCTGATTGCCAGTGTCACTTAATACTGATCAGAAAGGAATTAAGTGGTCAGTAAGAATGTGGTTTCTATCAAAGAGCTGGCAAATTGCAAGATGTAAAAGCCCAGAGGTCAGTGTAAATCTCCATATCACAGGCAGCAGAATGGAAAAGGGGGGCAACGGGTGGGTGGAATCTATTACAGTCAGCTCAATCCCTCACATCCAGATTTCTCTGAAAACACACATTCATGATCCACTCAACCTTTTCAATCATGCTGTGTTATCCATTTACCTTTTATGAAGACTTTGCCTGGATTTTCCTGTTTGTTTTCTTAATTCAGTGTTTTATTTTTATCTCATAATGATATCCAGCCAGAAGTTGAACCACATCCTGTAGGATATCTACCTCAGCTGCTGCCATCTCTCGTATAAAGATAATTCATAAAACCCTCCTAAAGCAAGATGTCTGTCATCCCAAGAGTTCACCAGAAATCCACCCTGTTTCAGATCAAATATTTGCTGGGTGGGGAGGCTAAAGAGTGGGTGAGGGTACAACCATGAGTGTGCTAGGTTTAGGAGACTGTTGGTGCTCTTCCAGAGTTATGAAGACAGTCGGAGTCAGAAGAGTTGCAGTACAAGTTACCTCTAACAACCAAAGGCACATACATATCTGACCATCTCCACACCTTTTCCACATGCTCTTTGAAGAAAAAGCAAAACAATTCCTCTAACTGTAGAGCACAAAATCATCCATTTAGGAGTCAACCATTTGGATACTGGAGTGTGTCCTGGGTAACCAGGGCTGTTTGGCTCAGTGAACCTTCCTTCTCCAAAAAAGAATTAATTTTCTTAGTCTTCATGAAACTGAAGTCCACAGATCCCTTATGCTGCAATTTGCATAGCAGTGCACTGTCAATGGCAAAAGGATTTGGCTTTGAATATGGACATCTAAAATTACATACTGTCTGCCCAGATTTCCTAGGGGAAGCAGACACAGTGTTTTCTGCCAAGAAAAAGAAAAAATGGAAAAAAGAAAGCTTGGCTAAGACTGGGTGATCAATATGCTGAGTTTGGCAATTGCACACTGGAATGCCCCTCTCAATAGGAAGCAACCCTTCTGTCCTGGGATGTGGTGCTCCTGGGTTTGTGTTTGGATGTTGAAGGTGGAAGGCACACCACAAATATTTCCAGTTTCTCCCACAAAGCCTGCAGAAGCTACAGCTTCATGCTGGTCTCTTGCCTAGTCCTGACTCCAGACTCTGTTTCACTTCAGTTGCCTGGTGAGGACAGAGATCATCATCAGGAGGGAAACCACATTTATAATAGGCAGCACACAGTAATAACAGTCTCCTGGGAGCAACACAGAACCAACATGGGCTATAGACATTATTTAGATCTGCAGCAAGCACTACAAGAACAAGTTTCCCACTCTAAGTTGGAGAAGCATCTTGGTATCCTCTTTGGAGATGACATCATTTCTTTTATGAGGGAGACTGCTTGACTGGATTGTGTTCCTGCACTGTGTTTATACTCAGATCATTCCATTAACTTCAGTGAAGGCAATTATTATACTCATTTAATTGTATGTAACATCCTGTTGTAGAATCAGCAACTTGTGAAATGACTAAAATGCTCAGATTTCACTTACACAGTTTAACTGTTTCATTTTTGTGCTCTGTGACTTCCCAAGAGTTTCAAACTTCTGCCAAAAAGTTGGCATTGCTGCTGTGTCCACAGTGTGAAAATTGAGAGTTCAGGCACTTTGTTAAGTCCTGTCAATACTGCAATGGTGGGTGTAGGGTGGAGAACAGCAGAGGACTGGGGGGAAGCACTTTACCAATCATGTAATCTGCATCTTTACAATTCCAGCATAAACTGCTTGTGAAGTCAGTCACCTGTTTTCTAATCCTCAGTTTCAAGTAGTGAATGAAGGACAAAGAAAAGCTCTGTGCAGATCAGAGCTCAAGTCTTCTCCTTGGGTTTTGGGGGTTTTTGGTTTGGTTTTTTTTTTTCACATTTGGCCTTTACAATTTTAAAAGTCATAGGAGAAATCCATATTCCTTTTTTTTTTTTTTTTTGCTGGTGGTAAAATTATCCTCCTACTAGTCTGTACATTCTGCATGACCCTGAAATTACTATCTGTCTCAGTGAAACAATTACCTCAACAATGTTCTTCACAGTCCTTTATGCCTTAAGAGCCAAGGTGTTATTTTAAGTACTGCGTGTCAATAACGACGTGCATTTTTGCTTCCACGAGACAAATATGTTTAGTTGGTCTCCTCATCTCCTAGTATTATTAGCAGAATGATTTATAGTCCCTGGAGTCTCACCAGAGACCCCGATCAGGTCTTTAACCTGTCAGGAGAATCTGATAGGCGATCAGAGAAACAGAGCATCATCTGTAATTGGAGCGGACTCTGTGGATGCCTAAGCACCCTCTAACACAAATCCGAAGAGTATCTTGCGACCATACGAACACTTTTCCAATTATCACATCACCACAGAAGTGCTAAGGTGTGATACTGTATTAGATAATCCTACAGTTTTGCTTTTCTGGTGATCCTTCAAGTCATATTCTTCACATTAACCAGATATAATTTCTTGCCTCCACTTTGAAATCTGTGAGTGAGAATGTACTTCTGCGTTTGAAAGAAAAATGGAGACTCAGAGACATGTACAAGACTTTTGCATGGAGCAATAAATGATAGTGGGTAAAAATTCTGATGGCAACACCCAAAAGAAAAAACCTCCAAACTCAAGTTTTAATATTTCTGCACTGTATAAATATGCAAATTTACAACAGATGTCTATAAACAAGAGACTGTTACTGGGAAGACAGCTATTTCTGCGTGGCTGCAGATAAAAACAAGAAATAGATAATTGCGTAACTTTTTCAAAACCAGGGATTTAAAAAACTGGTTTTGTTAGCCATTTCACTAAAGTTTGGTTTCACAGGATGAGGAAACACAAGATTTGTACATCCTCATAAATGAAGATTTACCTTAGTAAAGTTTTTACCTTATACAAGAACATAATCTGCAATATTTCCTCAAAATTTACTCTTTTTCAATCAAACTAAAGCAAGAATATCTATTATGTAAATAGATTTTCAGAGATTTATGATCTTTTTCTTAAACTACTTAAATTTACAGATAATTAATTTTTCAGAAAAAAAAACCCAAAACATTGATATGTTAACCTCAGAAGAATATAATAATTATTCATTGGTCATAGTAACTCAAAACTTAAATTATCATCTTTCAAAATGGCAAAAATTATTGAATTCAATATCTGAAAGCACATGTATTTATAACATTAGGTCACCTCAAGCACTGTTTCATCTATATTTAGGGCTACTTTCAGTATTTTTGATTGATGCAGTGTTTCCACGTACTTCCATGTGCTTCTGGACTGTAATTGTTTTTCAATCTCAATTACATTAAAATGCTATATGAACTTTTAATATCCAATCATGTTAACAAGTAGTTGGACTCTTCTAACAGCGAGGTAATTGTGTGTTGATCTACTTGTGAGAAACTGAGTAGGCAGTAGGGAGGCACCATTCAAGCAACTGAGGAGTTGTTTAAAAAAAAACTAAAACCACCCCCCTCCAAACCTAAAAAAGGAATCTAGAAGGTAATGAAAGGATTTGCCCATGTAGACAGAAAGTCTGTCAGACACCTCTATTTGCAGCAAGTACTCTCTAAAGAAGAGCTCCTGCAGAAAGGAAAAAATCAGTTCACATTGATTAGGAAGATGGCTAGATGCTTTTTCCACACTGAAAACAAATAAGAAAATAGCAGTTGAGAGAAAACAGCAGTCATGACACCATTTGTTTTCAAAGGTTTCCTTTTAAATAAACAACTGTAGTGAAGATTAGTAAGTCCCTGTCCTTCAACTGCAACATTGAGTTTGCAACAGAAGCACTCCCAGATTCCAGGAAATTACACCTCAGTTGTAAAATTAAAATCAGTAACAGGTAACTGGAAGACTCTAAAACCTCTTCCAGGCTAACACCAAGTCTGGTGTCAGTTGTGGGTTTTGTACCCTAAAGCAGCACTGCAGAAAACCGTAAAATTCAGAGCCTGTTCTGGAGGCACCCTTCTGGGGGATGATTTTCAGCCACAGCCATAGTAGGCTTCATGAGAAAAAAAAACCTGCTCTTTTTTTTTTCCAAACTTTGGGCCACACATCTACATCAAAATGCAAGCTACAAATGGCAGCCATTTGAATACTCAACTGCTATTTCTTACTCCTAATTTGTTTCAACATAACTTTGGCTATATAAGTACAGTGCTAAAAGACAAGGAACAAGTCAAAACACAGCACAGATCCAAACCCAAAACCTCAAGATTTCACTACATTTAGCTTTCCTGAGGAAAAGAAAGTCCTCCCTGAGCTCAAGACAGGCGAGGGAATGCACAGCCTCCTGACAGAGCACGCCTACACTGCTATGTCAGTGGGGAAAGTGACAGGGGAGCTGAGGCCCAGCTGCGTGGCCACTAGAAACAAATTTGTGACAGAACTGAAGACCCCATAGCTCCTTCACAGTCTAAGGTGTATTTCTACCTTCAAGGCCCTGAGTGACACCCAACTACCAAGTCAGCAAGACAGGGCAGGGCACTAGCAGCAGCCTCAGACCCAGGCACTGGGCACTTCCCTGGGGACAGGCTGAGGCCAGGCTGGGCCATGGGCCCTGGTCAGCCAGGCTCATGGCTGGGCAGGGCTGTGGGGATCTGGAGACCAGTCTCACTGTGGTGTCGCTGGGGCAGGGGCTATCGACCCTGGGGAGCTGATAGGGTGTCCTTGGAAGGGTTGGGGGTCAGGGCTGATGCTTTTGCCTGGTACATCAATTTAAGGAGGGAAATAATTTGGCAAATTTATCAATGTAATGTTAATTTTTTTTAGTGTATCTAACCACTTTTAGATAAGGTTAAAAATTATGGCCTACTTCTGTGTTTTAAAAGCCATAGAGGCCTTTCAAAGAATATGATCCAGATATATAATGCCTATTCTGAGCCTCAGGGAAATCTTTTACAGCTTAGTTTCACACTGAGAAATGCTTCTGTGTGAATTAATTTCTGGAAGGCCAGTTCTGTTGCTTTGAGAAATGGCTAATGGCACTAGTGCAATCGTGACATTCCCTGAGTTTCTGAATTGATAAGCATACTCCAAGAGAGGTTGGATTTTTTAGGTTTGACCAATAACAAGACAAGCTTCAGGGAAGATGGCTCTTTAGGAATCATTAAAATAATCTGGTCAAGACACTGTGTTGACCCTTTCACTCCTCTTTTCCAGTTTTTCTGTTTACATGACAGAGTCTTACCACTGAATTACTTTTCTCTGTCTTATCAACCTAGGGAGACACTTGTTTCTAAACATAAACTATCTCTATAAACTGAATTAACTAGATACTGAAAATGGGCTGCAGTCTAATAGTGTGTGCTAAGTGTGTGTCCTGGTGTTTTCTTCTTCCTTATGTCTCTTCTCTACAACTTGTGTTTAAAAACTGATCACACCACTAAGCACAGCCACTATGATGTGAAATAAAATATACTTCCATTGTCTGGAAAATGATTTTTAAGAATGAAAATACTATTTCTCTTTTTCAAAAAGAGACAGAGATTGACTCAAATTAAACCTCAGTATAAGATTACCAAAATAAATCAACGAGATCCGTAAAGTGGTATTATCAGGGATTGAAAAAGCACGTATACTGACCAAACAAAAAAATCTACCCTTCAAAACATTCTTAAAAAACAGGACAAGGAAATACTGCAAAATCTTCCTTAGAAACCAGTAATACAAAAATCCAAGATGGCCCAGTGAATCTCTTTTACAAGGTGATGAAACTGAATACTGAGAGACATCTAGCACACACTTAAGTTAATAATTTCTATAAAGGTGGTCAAGATCAGTTCAAATGATCTTCATAAACTTACAGATTTGGGAGTAAAAGAGAAGAAAAATACAACAGAGACATAGTTATGTCTAAAGTATTATATGAGGTCAATCATTAATGTTAAATATATTCCTGTGAAATATGTGTTGTGTTTTAACTCTTTGGCCTGCTGAACTGGTAAAAGCAATGCTACTGTAAAAGTGGAGTTGATGTTAGTTATACAATAGAAGCATAAAGAAGACTGCATTCTTCTTACTATGATTAGTAAGCAACTTCTGCAAAATCTGACATTAGCTACTTTTCTATTTGAAATAGGAGCTTATATCACACACTTTCCTTTGTTTATGCTTTTATTTAATTGTAATATTTGATCAAACCTTACCTTCAGTGACTAACCCCCCATCCTATACTTATTATTTATGAGGCCAATTATAAAGTAACATTACCTCAAATTGATTCAGCGATTATTTGGTGAAATACTTGGTCAGCTAACATGTCTAGAAATAACTATATCTTATCAATTTAAGTGTATCTGTACTACTCTTTGGAAACAGAAACTTATGCCTCCTGTGATGAAAATCCCTGCAAGCGCTCCTATCTCAATAATGAGATTACAGTCATGCTGCTTATGATTTTAGCCACAAACAAACATTCTTTCTCAAAAGACCTGAGTTTTATTATAATAGAACATTTTTTATCTTCAAGAAAGCAACTTCAACCAAAGTTTTCCATTTGAATCTCAGTCCTTTCTTTTTTGATTTTCCTATCAGTAGTGCAAAATGTTGTTTCCTGTCTGGCTCTTGTGATGCAACATCTGCTTTTGTTCATGTAATTATAGCAGCAGACACCCTAATAATAGTTGTCCATCAGTCACCACTGAGAGTCTGTTACATTTCTGTTATCCCTAGTAAGCCATATACTGCACTAGTAATTGATGTTTCTCCATTTTGTTGCCTGTGTTCTTTCCATTGGGCTATAAATATTTCTCTGGTGTGGCTTTCTTACTCATTGGTATTTCTTATTGTTTCAAAGACAGTTGTCTGATCTACACATAATCTTTTTGTTTTACAAACGTATATACAGCTATGAGTCAGAAACTTCTCTCAGCCTGGAAGAAAATATTTCATTGCAATATAATGGATTAAATTGTGAAGGTATGATTTAATCACACTCTAGATGGGGAAAATTAATAAACTGCTACCTGAGTCGACACAGGCACAAAGTTACATCTTTTGCTAGTGTTTTCAGTAACACATTTTTCTAAAAATATAAATTTAAAATATAGTATTTCCCTCATATAAAAGTTAAATAACTTATTTTACCTTTATAAACTCAAAATTCACTGTAAAAAAAAGCCCAATGGCTGAGTATTGTTGCTGTCTGTAACTCTCAGATATAGATTCAGGTACTCAGAATTAGTTACATTCCCACAGTAGTTCTCATTCATTCCAGTAAGTGCCCAAAGCAGTACTAAGCCCGCACTGGCAAAATCACTGTGAAAAACCTGCAGCAGAAACTGAGGAACTGCTCAGGAAGAAGTATTCTAAAAGAGTAGGCACCAGTAATTATGACAGGAAGAAAATGTAAATTCTAATGTCCTGTAAAGGACCTCTATAGAGATGGAAAATAAATGCATGCAACAGTGCTTAGCTCTAAGCTGTTATTGTACACATGGGAGAAAACTTAGAGGGAGTGCATCCACAAGCTCCTGGGCAATATTCTCCAGGATCGACACTGCAATCATGGCTGCAAAGAAGGATATGCACCTGCAGAAACAGGATATTGTGGTTAAACGTAGAACAGCAAGAATGTATGAGGCATAGAAACCTTAAACTAATCATATCTGATACAGGGAGTGGGGAGAAAGGTGGCAATAAGGAAGTTGCTTGTAGCACTAGATCATTTAACTGTTCTTAGCTGACATGTTAGAAGGGAAACCTGTTCTGATATACTACAGTTTCACATGAACTGTAACATAAGACAATGCTGGATCTTCACCCTTTCCCCGCTCCCTATGGTCATGCTGACACAAGCATTTTTGAAACCATACAGTAGCAAATAAGAGAACTGAAGTTCCAGGTTAAATTGAACATTTTTAATTACCTGAGAGTATGGATAAAGAGAGAAGAAAGGAGAATAAGATGGCAAAAGGAAAAAATATCACTATCTCTTTTAACAAATTAACCACAATTTCATTTTAGACCACCCGATAGCATGCAAGGAGCTGGTCCTTTAACACCAAAGGGGACAATGATGCCCAGTAATCCCAATTGCTGACAGATGAAGAAAGATGTTTTTTTCTTTCCTTGAGAAAGGAATACAAGAGGTTGTGGTTGTTCAGTTGGTCTAGGCCCACCAGTGCCGAGATGAAAGGAAAAGGCCGAGGACTCTTTTTGTCATGCTTACTTTTATTGGAGTATCAGCTGGTGTATATTTCCTGAGCTTTCGTATAAGCTGTGATACAATTAAAAACAACATTAAATGCCATCGCTTTCTCTCAAACCCTAGAAGGAAATTGATCAGTTATTACTGTTTGAGAAAAATCCACCTTGACTATTATATATTTCTCCTTGTTGTTTTCCAGGTACCTAAAATTATAATTTTCTTAATTATTCCAGTATTTAGAATAAAGATACTCACTTATTACTAGACATCTTCACTTTTTCCTTTTTTTCAGAGACACTCTCAATATTTGACCATTTTAGCATTTCAGAGCTTCCTTTACCTTTCACAAAGATTAATACTAATGTTTGTGTGACTGTTTCAGTCCAAAGATTATTTTGGTCAGGCCAAGGCAAGTTGAAAGCATCCAGACTTCCTGAGCATTTTCTAACCATTTGCATTCCCTGGTGGTTTCAATTCCTATCCCTTGTCATGGTGCTAGCTACCTTAACTGTCTGATCCTGTTCAGTCCTTTCTTGAGGATTGGAGTACTTTACACGCTTGTATAGCATATGTAGTATTCCTTTCCTTGGTAGTAGAGCCTAATGCTTGCAGAAACACAAAAACTAGTATTGACTAAAGATAATTACTGCCAACTTGTCTTGGCAGTAATATTAAAAGATATAGGTTAAAAGCAGGTTGAACTTCCCAAAACATAACCATGCCTCAGCGGTGCTCCATGAGCTTTCAGCAAGCTGCCTAACCTACAGTTAAAATGTCAGGCCACAGCAAGGGCCTGCTCAACCAGGGAAGGGAAGGAAGCAGTGCCTCCACCATCCAGGGCATTATCCTGCAGCACCAGCAAGGTGAGCAGGGCAGCTTTGGTGACAGCACCTGGAGTTGGCTATCAGTGATCTCCATGCTTACGTCAAACTGGGATATCTAGTCAGCAAGGCAAGGTGTACAAGCAAGTCTTACAGCTGGCCTCAAACACTGGTACCTCAGCTCTTAGGGGAGCAGAAGGAGGCGTGGGAGAGATTCTTTAGTGCTTTTGGGGCATTGGCTGGAACCAAGAAGCACCTGCCTTCAACAGGAGTCAAGCAGATTTGGCAAAACATTAAATGCAAACCATACACAACAGCAGGACAGCAGTAGCTGCTTCACAATCATAAAGTGATTAGAGGACTTTGCTGCTGTCATATTTCCAAGTGTCAGCTCCTGTGATGTTATTCAAACCCAAATTAATTTATAATAAAATCTGTTTCTATTTATTAACTTATTTAATTTCCTTATATTAACCAAAGAAAAATTTCTATTCCAAACTTTACTTCAGCCACAATAGGCACCTATAATGATCTTTCCCTATCATTTTTTTTTCAGAAAACATCTGCTTGGACTTGACAAGAGGAGCATTTATCCTCTTTGATTTAGGAAGAAGGATCAGCCTTGGCTGATGTAGTCCATTCCCTGGGACAAACAGCTGCAAATGTTGCAGAGAAAGCCAACAGGGTTCCGGCTTGCATGTCCTGTATGAGTAATTCAAGCTGAAAGACCTTTGTATGGAAATTCAAGTACTGCCTGGACTATATCACGATTTTCACCCTGGCTGCCAGAGAAGAACATGTGTCGATACTTGAGAAAACAGTAAGGCCCTGCAGGAGAAGCGGGGCTCTCACAGCAGAAAGCACACACTCTTCTTGGATAATATGCCAAAGACAACTCTGTCTGACCAAACTTTCTTAAGCGGTTCTTGTGTCAGTGTAACTTATTTTCTTGAAAGAGTCCCATTTCCTTCCTTTTTATAGGCACCTCAGGTGACATCCCTTATCTGTAACACATTTTTCTCTGATGTCAAGTAATATTAAGTCTAACTAGATCTAATAGAGGATACTGGTCCTGGATATTATTTTAAGAGCACTTCCATATGCATTAACATTATCTTACATGCCAGAGACCAAGTTATTCCATAGGGCAAATAAACTTGGCTTGATTTAATCAAAATGTATCTCATGGCTAGGAGGGACAAAGCATTTGAAATAATTTTCCAGGACACAGAAGTTCAACTTCTGCAGTTCACAAAACATGAAAGCTATCTGACTGCGCATCAGAGAGAGCTTTCAGCCTCCAGTGGAAGACTTCCAAGGAGGGACTGCCAAGGAGGCTATAGAGGCAGCTGTCATCAAAGAATAGTCAGTCAGCTATCACCTTTGCTGTGTTTTTAGAGTCTAGAGACCTGGAGTTTGCTATCCTCCCACTGGGCTTCATCTACAGTAAGGAAACTTTTAGAAAGAAATGTCATGAAACACTCAGATATCAAACACACATCCACTATTATCCCACCCCCTTTCCCATTTCAATCCAGCTCCTTTTTCTTCTGAGTCATTCACCCTTCAAATAAAGAAACTCTCTCTTCCTATGTTTTTGTTCTACAACTTTGGATCTGAAAAATAAATGGCAAGTTTGCCAGTATTTTTTTCTTTGGCAGAAAATGAGTGCCCATTCTTGCAGCTGCCACGGATGTTTTAAGCAGCATTTTATTATAAGAAAAATCAATATGGCAGCATTGCATTTGTATCAGTGAAACCAACAGAATTAGGTTAAATGATGATCTCATTACTGCTACAGAAGCTTCAATAAATGGGAACCTTTCTGACTAAAATATAAACCAGCCAAAATAAGACACACAACCTCCCCTCACAAATTGCCCAATTAAGAACACTGTGTCCTCAACGCAACTGAAGATCAATACCCTTTCAAAGGTAGACAGGCAATTGCCTCCCATCTGCCTATGTAAAGAATTCATTCACCAAAAGCCATCTCAGAGTAGGGTTTTCAGGTATGATTAACCTATTGTAGTTTTTCAATATTAAAACTACAATCCTCAGGCCTGTTTATGAAAAAGACTCTGTGGGCCTAAATGAAATAAAAAATTTCTGCATTAATATGGCCAATCTTATTCTCTCTCTATAAGAAAGAAACTTCAGAAGTAGTGAATCAAAACTCACTTTAATACTACTTATATATTAATTCACCATATGAAATACAACACCATGATGCAAAACAATAAAATGCTAACAGTAGTATGATAACAGCTATTTAATTTTCCTCTCACTTCTCAATAGCTTTTATTTATGCTGAGGATTTTTGCTATATGAAACATTCATATTTCTCCTTATTGCAAGACGTCCACGATTGACACTGCTGAGGGCTGAATCAGAGAATTAAAAAGAGAGGAGATGGGAATTTTCAGAAGGTGGATACTAAACCTCTGGAGGTGTCACAGACTGTACCTAGCCTTTGCAAGTCACTCTGCAAAATCTTGCTTTAAAGACCTTTAAAGCTTAGAGGGCTCTAGTACAGGGAAAAAACTCCCCTCAAGACTCTGTCTGAAATATACTGTCTGAAACCAGCATGCATGGAGAAAATAGAACAGTTTAATATTTGTAACAATCTAAGCCCTCCACCCTATGTATCACAGAGGTATTACTAGCTGTGATACAGTCTGTCAAGATCACATCTTCAGATAATTTCAGGGACATAAAACTTTAGATTAAGCTTTAGCTCCACATCCCCATTCCCTCCTGAGCATCCTAATTCCTTAAGAATTTAACTACTTGCAGTAACACATGTCTCATTTTCTGAATTAGCTGTTGCCGGACGGACACACCTATTCCTTATGAGGAGACACATGATCAAAATTGGGCACTTTCTTAAAGAAACTGGAGAAGTCAGTGGAAAACTAAACTGTGCCAAAGCCAAAATTGTTGAGAAACTGAAGGTGGATTCAATAAATATTATCGGTTGAAAGAAAAGGGTGGGAAACATTTGAAAATGCTGAAATATTTCCTTTTAAATTTTGGGGCAGACAGATGGTATTAAAAGCATTTTGAAGTGTCATTTCTCATCTAGAAGCTGACCTTAATAGGAAAAACAGACTGAAAAAGAAAATTTATTTTAAGTTGATGGAAGTTTTAGGCT
>VXBZ01010459.1:98179-151413 GCA_013399135.1 Heliornis fulica | reverse complement strand
AGTTGATGGAAGTTTTAGGCTAAAAAAAAAAAAAAAAATATGGATTTTGTTTCATAGAAGTTTCTCTCACTGCCCTGAACAATTTCTGTTTAAGTTCTTCAAGAACTAATACATTTTCCCTTATTTTTTCATTTTGACTGAAAACCAAAAGGAAAAACAAAAAAAACCCACAAACCTGAGCCACTATAACTGTTTTACCAAAATAGATTAAATTTACCTAAATTTACCAAAATTAAAAATAATTTGCCAGTTATTTTTAAAACCCAGTGTAGAAATTTCTCTGCAACAGTCAAGTAGTCTTGTGACTCGCTACGAGCATCCAGAATGGAAGTCAAGTCGGATAAAACAAACCCTTCATCTTTCCAAACCAGTGCTCTCTATTAATTTAATGATTTATTACTCTTAAATTGACTAATATACTTTTTATGGAAATGCCTCATACTCATTTTCTGCCATTCTTGAAATATTGTAGAAGATTCAAAATATCCAAAGGAATAGGAGGGCCTTGCCTAAACCAGCAAACCGCGTGGGGCGTGTAAGGAGGGAACACAAGGAAAGCCCACCCTTGGGCAGTAGTGTGTCTGTGTTTCACAAAAGCCCAACCTGCTGGGCTCTTTCTCCCACAGCAAGAAAATCATCCGGCTGAGCTAGGGCAGGTACGAGGCCAGGCCCTGTCTACCTCACTGCAGCAGTCATTGGGGCAAGCCTTACAAACCAAGCCACCGCCACAGCTGTGTTCAGAGTGACTTCCAAGGGGCAACCTTTCCTGAGGGCTCTTTGCTTGGGTGCATCACTCACTGTTCACTGAGAGCACTCAGCAGTCCCTACATGGTATTATGTTTCTCTTGAAACAGTTAATAATCCTAGAACCATAGAGTCATAATGCTATGGGCACCTGCAACTCTATGAACAAAGCCTCTCCTAGCTCTGCTGTTAATGTCAGTGACGGTGCAGTCAGGTTTTTCAGAAGAAAAAAAAATCTCAGCTCAAGTTATGGCCTCTAAAATCCTTTTGGTTCACTTCTCTGTATAACCATTGCTGTGTGTCAGTTTTGTGAGGTGAAACAAACACAAATATATAGATCCATAGGATCATAAAATAGTTTGGGTCAGAAGGGACCTCAATGCCACCGTAGTTCCAATCCTCCAGCCACAGGCAGGGACACCCTCCCCTGGACCAGGCGTCCCAAAGCCCCATCCAACTTGGCCTTAAACACCGCCAGGGAGGGGGCAGCCACAGCTTCTCTGGGCAGCCTGTGCCAGGGCCTCACCACTTGCACAGGGTAGAATTTCTTCCTAATATCTGACTTAAATCTGCCTTCTGTTAAAGACATTTACCCATGTTCTGCTGTTAGTAAAACTAAGTTCTACTACTGCTATAGTGCCTGTTAAGTAGTAATGTTAAAGATTCCTAAAAGATGAAATAGATTAATAACTGACTTTGCAGTCCTACTGTGATAGAAATATATTTTGCTTTGAATATACATTTTTAACTGCTAAAGGATATAGGATAGATAATGCACTTGTGAATCCTTAAGCAGAGTTGTCTAAGACCTGAGCCATTTATTGAGGAAAGACAAAAGGATGAAAAGGATGAACAGGTCATCCTTTTTTTTTTTTACTCCTCTCCTAAAGACTATCTTCTTCCACTGATAATTTCCTGGTACTGGCTGACTATTTTAATCATCATCTGTAAAGACAAAACCAGTAATGTTCTTGTCATACAGCAATTCAACAGATACCATATGAAAAAAGAACATAAGGAACGGCAGTGAAAAAAATGTAAAAAATTTTTGGGCAATTTGTTTTCCTACTTGAATTTTTGGCAAGATATAAAAATGGATTCAAATTTGACTATGCTTCTTTGGGAGGGTTTTTTTTTTCTTTTCTTTTTTTTTTGTATATTTGGTTTTTATTGCTATTGCATATATTTATACTGAGTTTCAGGGGCATTGCTTATTATCAGGAACAATACAGAGATTCAATAGACAGAAGCTACCTCCCTCTTAGAAAATGGAAGGTATTCTCTTTCAGTCTTAATCTCAAACATCATATCTGCATGTGACCTCTATTCCCCCAACTTTTCTTGCTAAGTTTCTAATGCTAGAAACCACACATATTTAGATTTTCTTTATGAAGACAAGGGCGTGAATTGTATAACGATCAGATCTTCTGTCCGCAATTACATCTCCTTCACATTTTTTATTCTGACTAGATTTTGTTTTAAAAGTAACAGACTACATACACAACCCAGCACCCTTTTTGAACAGAAAAACATGGCCTACATGTAAAAATACAATAGAAAGATTAAAAATAGAAACAAGTCAGGCTTTCAGAAATATAAATTGCAACTAGTAAAAAAAAGTATGTCTATTCTCCACAACATGAAATATTGATAGAAGACATTGATTTCTGAATCTCTTAAGGGGCCCATTTCTCCTCAGTTTGAATTTTAGAAATTTGGAGAGAAGGGAGAATAAATAAATTATTAAATTTCTTTATTCTTGCTATTTATTTCCAGAAACAAAGAATGAGGAAATGTCTCTTGTTACTATCTTAAGGTTTATGGTCAGGTCAGAAGATGTGTCATACCAGGGTTCTCATAGTAGTGTCTTTTGACTTCACACATATCAGAGTGTCTGTCTCTACCAACAAATTCATATCTACATATGCCCTGGGCATCCAGGGCAGGTTTACAGTAGTTTTGGTATCACAGCATTGTGATAAACGTCTGTTTCAACATGCAATTTTCTTATAAAATTATGTTTATTGTTCTTAATATTGTTTATTTTGGGGTTCACTGGTTGATGCATTTGCAGTTCTACACATGTGATCTTATAGGCACTTACAGTTTACAAATGCAAATACAACCAAATAAAAATGAAATTTGGTTTTACGTTTGTCTTGTTCCTTTCATTCAAACCTGTCATGAACCCGGGGCTACATTTCCTCGCATACATACCTGGACATAATGGAACATACCTGTTCCATTATGTCCAGCACAAACATAGATAGTGATGTCTTTTCTGAATCTTTGTATGTCATGGGTATTTATGTTAATTACTGTCTTGCAGCATTCACTTTAGTTAAACTGCAATGCCCTTGCACATATCAGGAGGTATGCTGTCCTGCCTCCTTTGCACCAGTGAAAAAATCTCGCCTTCTGAGAAAAAAAACAACAAACCAAAACATTAATACAGGATCTGGTGGGCTGAAGCCACCAAGAAAGGACATAGCCCATGCCAGATCATGCATTAGCAGCTATAAAGCTAATGAAAAGACATAATTTTCTATTAATATGGATTAGAGGTGAAGTCTGAACTGTGAATCCCTGCCATTTAAAGCGTTATTGTAGGGTTATGAATAAAGGAATCCATGGATATCTTCCTAACACTGGGGTACTAAATCAACCTAAAATCAATACGAGTGCTTTGGTTCAGTCATCTCTACCAAGAGTTGAAGAAGGTTGGCATTTGTCTGCCAAGTCTGTGGCAGGCTAAGAGGCACAGCTTAAATAAAGTGGAACAGAAACTACTCCAGCTTCCCCCACATACATTTTTTAAATCGTGACAAGAGTCATTCTGGGAATGTGAGGATTATGCCAGGCTGAGCAAATGAAAAAGAGCACTGCTTCTGAGGCATATGTTTCTGCTCAGTCTAGAGGTGGTCTCCTAGTGGGCCTGAATTTCTTTGCACTATGTATTTGGCACCAGTGTCCAGAATCCAAAGGTACACACAAAAAGAAAATTCCTGGGCAGAATGCCTCCCACACAAGATGACATTTATACTGGGTACTCTCATAGTGAATTTCCAGGCTTGGTTTATATTTATGATGCAGATGATTTCACAAACAGTGTTTTTAATTTCACTTTCTACAAGAAGCAAAATAATTTCAGTTATTTCTGAAGAAACAAAGAACAATTGAAACACAGTAACATCGCTAATGGGAATAATTAGTTTTTCTTTAAGTCCTACTTCTTTAAGAAAATATAACTTCATTTCTGTATTTTACATTTTGGGGGAAAAATCCTAATGTATACAATCCCAAAAGCTTAAATACCACAAGGCCAAGAAAAAAAAAAAAAAGGAGCAGGAAGGGGGAATTTATAGGGTTTAGGAACAGAAATGTGAAATAGAAACACTGTCAATATGGACATATATATCTATTTAGCTGAAATGCAAAAGTTTACATTTTCATAAATAACATAATAGGTAGCTCCAGAGAAGAAAACCATGCATCCTTCATAGCACCAATTCCCAGTGTCTGACTATTTGTCATTGTCTTATTTATTCTACATCAACCTGTGTATTTGCTGTCAGTTAGCAAAATGTTCGGTTTCTACAGGTTTACTAAAAATGGATCAACCACTGAAAATAAACAGAAATGATGACTTAAGATACTATGAAAATCAGCTCAAATTTCTCTCTCTAGGGTACCTCATCAACACAGAGATATCCTGTGCCCCACACACTTGGATTGGGGTCACCTAATGACACTCAAGGTGGAGGACCTAGAATCTAGAGGTTTTGGTGTTCAACATATTCTTATTTTTTTAGAGCAGATAACTTGAGTAATCAAAAACTCTGAAACTGGTATCTAGAAGTCAAGAGGCCCTTTGCTTTGAGATATTCAGATCAGTGAAACCACACCAGAGAAGCTACAGATTAACATTCTCATTTGAGAGGTTAGTAAGTAAACCAAAAGCAATTCACACCAGAACATTCCTAACTAACTCCAAACTTACCAGTTTTATAATGCTACATATGGTTAAAAGCATTACCAATTCAAAACCTCAGTCAAATAAAACAGCATCACATTTACATTCCACGCAGCACACTAGGCTTTGGAACAACCCCTCAGTTTTGAAAGTGCAGTAAAATACATCTTTGGCATTAGGCTGGTTACCAGATCTTTTTTTTTTCTGATAGCGATCAGACTTACTCTGTATTCCAACCACATAGCTACGGCGCACTCAAGAACAGTGCATATGAACACAGCTCTAACAACCACTCCATCTTCAGTGGGTCTCATAGTTCAGCTGTGGTACTTTTTATTGTTGTCCATACTCAGGTTAATGGGCACAGCAAAAGGGTTGTTTGCCCTGATTAATAACGATATCGCAAACAGTAATTTGAGTTGAGGGTTTTCTATCATTTGCAGTCCTAGTCACAGACAGGTCTTTGAGCATTTTCTATTGCTTTTTTTTTTTTAGTTACTTTTGCTGGTAGATTATTGATTCCTAAAGACAACATGACTTGAAAGTTCAGTGAAGGTTACCTAGTAAAATAAACATGCATCATTTAAAATGCCTCTGTGCATCAGGGAGTTCAACAATACCTTTTAGAGTTACTTACGAGTTACAAGAAGCAACTACTTTTAGGATGATTTTTAATCCAGACTTTTTGCTTGTAAAGTCAGTTTTTGAGTATCAACTATCTTTTCATGTGAAGACTTGGAAGGCAACTTGGATATGAAATAACAGCATATGTATCTGTTCAAAATTAAGTAAAATACTAAGACTGGCATTTTACCAAGATTGTCTGGGGTCTTGAAAACGGACTCTTTCCAGTGCCTGAATAGAGTGGAAAAGGAACACTCAATCCCTAGTATCTATCCTGTTTCTGACACTGTAATATATGAGGAAGTATGACTCAGGCTCCACTGGAAATTACAATTCCTGCCCTGAATGCTATCAGTAGGTAACAGAGTCATAGAATGCTTTGAGCTGGAAGGCATCTTAAAGATCAAGTCCCAACCCCCTTCCAAGGGAAGGGACACCTCTAACTAGATCAGGCTGCCCAAGACCCCATCCAACCTGGCCTTGAACACAGCCAAGGAGGGGTCAGCCACAGCTTCTCTGGGCAGCCTGTGCCAGGGCCTCACTACCCTCATAGTGAAGAATTTCTTCCTAATACCGAATCTAAATCTACCTCTAAACATCCCCTTGTTCCCTAGACATTTCTTTCCCTGTACCAGTTGTGCTTGTGCTTCTTTTCCATGGGACACAAAAGGGAAAGGCCACTGATGTGTCAGCCCAAGGCCCTCCAACTCTTTGGAGCAGCAAGTGGCAGTATATGCTGAGAAGGAGGTTATAGGATTTTAGCAGTGCAGAAGAGGAGGTTAACCAACCCTAAAAAACCCTTATGTGCATGGCCAGGCCACAGGACCTGCAGGATTCAACACTCAGATAAAAACAAAACACACCAAGAACTTTGTAGAAACAAACCGAGGAAAACCCACTGCCTTACAGTGGGGACGCAAAACAGAAGCTGACAGTCAAGACTAATATTTCTATTTTTTCAATAGAGGAAGGACCCTAGCTTTTCTTTACATAACCAAGCAACAATGTGCTGTGAAGTTCCCTTCCCCTGAACTGGGTTTTGATTTTATTTATTCACTCAACTAGTAAGACTGGAAAGAATAATTCATATTACTGAGTTGTTAATTTTAGAACAGAGTGATTATGTCTAAAGAAAACAAAGTCCCTCATGGGTCAACTATCTTGCATCAAAGAACATCCCTTCTCTTTCTTGCAGTTCCTAACAGAGTTTTTAGGAAAATAATTCACAAATAGACAAAAGAATTCATTGTGTCAGATTTTTTTTTTTCATAAAAAAGCAAATAATTCCATTCAGAAATTCAAACTAATATTCTGGCCTTCCATAGGTGAGGGGTTTAACATTTTCCTTCCTACTAAGAAGATAAATCTATTAAACTAATAAAAGAAATCACAGAAAGATAAATGGAAAAGATGTTTCACTTGTACAATCTTTATTCAAAACTGAGTCACATTCACAACTAATAAGAAGTGTTCTGTGTGTTTGGAAGAGCAGTACTTATAAATCACAAATAGTAGATTTTGAATACTTTTCTTGTGCCCGAACTCACACTGTAATATATTAGACCCATTTACTTTACCCACACTTTCTTTTTCCTTCTCTTCAGCACACTTTCTGTAAGCCCCTGCAATCACCCAGTGTAAAAGTCAAATCGTTCAAAAATCTGTCCAAAATAGGCAGTGATGAAAACAGCTGTGATGTAGCAGTTTTCTAACAGAAATTATGCTTTTATAAATTCAGATTACAAACATAAGATGGTCATTTAGAACATTGTACAATGCATACAATACCTAAACTAAAGGTAAAAACTGCTCTCTTTACAAACATTAAAACATTCAGTGCTCTACTAATGAGCTTGCTTCTATTACCTGTCAACCTATAGCCACCTTTGCAGTGCTATAATACCAGAGATAATTAGTGCAGGCTTGTCAATTTGATTTTAGTTAACTTTATGGCCTTTTTATTTTATGATCCCTATGGGAGCTTGTATCTTGCTCGTTGGCCAAGCAAAAAATGCATTTATTCTTGGCTAAACAATAGCACCGTTTAATTAAGAGGTGTCATGCTATTTATTGTATATCACGTGTTGTACCTTTGATGAGGGGCTATAAACACAGAAGGTTCATCAGATTCAATTTCTCTGGTGTAATTTCCTACCAGAGAAAATGTGACATGAGGCAGAGATCCAATTTCCCATTTCTATTTAGCATTTATATTGACAGAATTAATGATTTTATCATCATCTTTGGCCTGCTGCTAAATGGAAGACATCTATTGCCTGCTGAGATAGTAATTCTTCCTCTATATTATGTACGTGTGTGTGTACACACTTATATACATTTACACATGCATATTTATTTCCCCACTTATTTTTCCACGGGGAAATGATACCTTTTTATTAAACCCACATTCAAAGAGGAAGGGTAGGTGATGGGAAAGGTAATCAGGAAGAGTAATAAGAGCAATCTTAGATGATGTTTCAAAGCGGGGATAAAGATGAAAGAGTCCTTTACATATTTGCCATGACAAAAGGTTCAGGGAGGCCCAAGCTGATGAACTCACGCTATGTTGATGGAAATAATTTTATTTCTGAAGTTCTTCTAAGAGCATGCTCTACAATATACAGGCTGCACATTTGTCAAAGTTGCCACGTAAGAACTTTCAATTTCCTTCTCTGAAAATAATTGACCAAAGGATCATGAAGTTCAAAAGACTAGGGGGGAAATGAATAAATATTATATAGAGATATAATGTATTGTGATCATACTGTATATGCTATTTTAATAAAAATCTAGAGACCCCTGCTAGAATTCCGGAACCTCTTAATGGGGCCACAGAGAACTATGTTGTAGTTTTGGTGTGCTGAAATAGGGCTGAATTCCTTCCCTGCTAATCTAACCATCTTTACAATTTTGTTAGAGGTCACTAGCTTTAATTTACTGCTAAAATAATATGAAGTGGATGATATTTTAAATCCCGTTTCATGAATATTTTATATTCTGAATTACTTCTGTTGAATTCTTTTGTAAGTATGAGTCAAGAGCAGCCTCGCTTTGTTTTAGGGAATGTCTACTTGTCTGACACAGAGCAAGACACGTGTAAGGGATGAGAGACAGACGAGCTTCAGAGGGCATGTTAAGACTTCATACAGTCCTTTTGATGGCTTGAGGTAATGGTGCTAAGTAGTATACCTAATCAGTACAAACATATTTATGTTGCATTTTTTTATCTATGTATGTAGATATACACAAATGGCCAATACATTAGAATTTCCATGCTTCAGCTAGAAAACCCTTAATGGCCTGATATCTAATATGATATATAAAACTGCCATCTCCTTCTAAAGGGAGTGGAAGTAGCAAGTTTGGGTTTAGAAGTTATTTAGGTTGGTTGATTGGTTTTGTTTTTTCAGAACATAAAACCTCTGTCTGTACACGTAAATTTTCCACACTAGATTTACAAACTTCCAAAGTCAGGAGTCCCTAGGCCTCTAGTCAGGCTGTGCTGATATGGGTTTGGCATTTGTGGTCCTCTGACTACCATATCATAACTTCCAAGAAGTTTTGGCTCATGTCTTTCCTGTTACTAAGGTTCACTCATTATTATGGGCTTGAGGTGCCATTTTCTTTTATTTAGGGCACTTAATCGCTCTTTTTCCTCCGCTCAAGCACACTAACATGAGTGAAAGAGCTGACCTGTTGGATGGAGCTCGCCTGTTATCTCGCAACGTCCCTTATCAGTATCCCAGGCCAAGCCAGACTTCTTTACATGCACAGCAGCACAGGAATAAGAGAAAAATTAACTGCAATCACCAGCCATCTACCTGTGATTAGGTAATTTTTCTCCAGAGCTACTTTCTTCCAGAGCTCTGTGAGTGCACAAGTGAGATTTCACTTTGCTTTTTTTTTTTCCCTGTAGAGAGGTGGCACTATAAGAACATAAGATTGGAGTTGATGGCAACCTGACCTGAAAGGAAAATATTGTGTTCAAATTGTTTTCCTCCAGTTGCTCCACAGGCCAAATGAATCAGGGTTCACCACAGATACTACATAGGTGAACTTCCAACTTGCTGAATACCAGTCAATTTCTGGGTCAGCATCTGCGGAGGAAAGTGCTCTCCTCAGCACTAGAACGCAATTCTGATGCTTCTATGTCTTTCAATTAGCCTGTCTTCCTTAATCTACCGTATATAAATTCACTGGAGATAAACAATGAAGTAAAGCAGTTCTGGCCTTTTGGTTTATTTTTTTTAAATTTTTATTGTTTTTCAAAATCCAAGTCTGCTTTGGAAAACTACCAAGAGTAAATCCCTTTTAGTATGGACCAGTGCCCTAGTCTGCAGAGTTATAGGATGCAGATGTGCTCTGAGTAAATGCACTTAATTGGTGGTAACCATTTTAGCTTAGGTATTTAGCATGAACAAATAAGGCTGGGTTAAGATTATTCTTTAAGGGAAGCAGTTACAAAGAAATAGTCCTTTATACAAGAGTATTTTTAATATAAGTTTATAAAAATTAATATTGCATATAATTCATCTGGCAACCATACATATCAACAGGTTAAAAGGCATCAGAGAGGTATTGTTGGTTGTACCACACACACTGGTCTGCAGAAGACCTCATTCACTAGTGCCTAGAGTTTACAGCATTTGGGCTGGTTTGTTTCTTTTAATTTTTTTTTTTAATTACCTCTCCCTACATCAGATGAAATATAAGTGGCTTGAGGTCCTCTGAAATATGGCTACTTTTATTTGGTTTTAAAAACTACCTGTGCTTACTCTTGGTGCGTTTTGGCAACACCCAGATAGCACAAAGAATGTGGCATGCCACTAAGTTGTTTTTTCCCAATTCCTTTTTAGAAAAAAAAAAAGAAAAAAAGAGAAAGACTATCAATTATTGTAACAAACAAGCAAAACTAGAATATGTACCTCTGGAACACTTGTATATTAGCTACTTTTACCCAGAGGTTTTACAGAACAATTATGCAAATATAACATGCTGTCTTCAACACCCAAACAGGACTTTCTGTACACAACACAATACATGCAGCTTGTACAATGCTGTCACTATGTGAGTGGGTCAGCACTTTCACACACAATTTGCAGCTTACTTCAACAGGTGAGACAGATACAAAAGCTAGGATGTCAAGCAGTAACTTTACATCGTGTGCAAATGGGCTACTGGCACGATAGAAAATTTTCTGGTTAGAAAATTATTGTATATATTTTCCATTACATTGCCTGAAATGAGAACAAAAGAGTTAAGTTACCTTACCTTAAAGGTGTGGATGTAACATATGCTTCAAAATCCAAGTGAGCATGTTTTCTTTTCAGAAACAGCAGTTTCACTAATTTCTGTAATGATGGGCTGGCACTGTGCTTCTACTCCCTGATTTCAGTTTCTGGCAGGTTTTGAAAAATTACTGCAAAAGAAAACACACACAAATTAGTTATCTGCAGCTTTTTTTTTTTTTCTTTGTTAATCTTTTATTCACTTTTATCAGTGAAACAACCGGCATGCTTAGAAGACATTTGAAAGGAATTAACATTAAAGTTAGCATTATAAAGGGAGCTTTCTACAGAAGTAATGTATTTTATATGATGAATGAAATTCAAAAAATGAAAAATTGAGGCTGTGGAAGTTACATTATTTTTATAATGTAAACTACTTAAATTTCATATCACAAATTATAGAGGAATCGTATTTCTGCATAAGCTGTGTTTAATTTATTATTGTAAAAAAAACATTAACAGCCTTAGAGGATGTGTAGAATTCATGAAAAAGTAATAGCAAAAGTACTATTGGATTCTGCTGTCTGCAAAGTCATCTGCAAAAGTAAGACAAAGATGTAGTGTTTTCTGCCTGTCCAATAAGGTCTGTAACAGTAACATGACAACTTTCTTCATTTACTATTGAAATTAACCATATGAAATAAACTTTCAGAGATGTTGTAATTATGTATATTATGAGGATTTGGATATATTCTTCACCTGTAAGTACTCACAGCTATATTATAAGCAGGAACACATAGATACATTCATGGCATCACTTTCCCTTTCTTTTTTTGTATCGTCTCTACAGAGTTCCGTGAAGGGAAAAAAAAATAAAAACATCACTGGCAGCTGTGTCTGGACTACAGGCTGAGGACAGAAAATGCCTGCCTCTATAGAGACATTCTAGTTAAATTATAGAGTATCCAGCACTCTAATTTGAAATGCAGAAGCCAGGATAGCTCACAGACTCCCAGCTCCTATGGCCATGGAAGAAGCTCCAACAAGATCAGAGCCCATGGGATTGTTCCTGGCACCCGCTCTTACTGGGGGTCTTCACCTCTTTCCTTCAAAAAAAAAAAACCCTCAAAAAAGTTAATGTAAATTACTACAATCCAGATAAGAAGTAAAATCAAATTCCCATTTAAAATCTATTGACTGTTAAAGTTGATTTATGAGCCTTGAAAGTTCATAGCAGCATTACATATAATACAACCTGCATGTTCTTCTCCAGTCACTTCTCCTGGGACAGCTTCCACCTTAACAAGCAGTAAGAAGTTCCTGGATGAGGACCAGGGAAACTGCGGAGATTTGCTTCAGGGATCCCTGTGCTAGTGAATGAGAACAGTTTACAATGATTCTTGCAAAGAGGATACTCATGGTGTCAATGGGAGAGTCTCCAAAAAATAGTTTTACAGAAAGGTATACGATGTAAAAAGCATGATATGCATTATTGCTGTGAACAGAAACACAGGATTCTGTCAATTTGCCTTTAACAAATCAATTTCAAGTGCAAACAAAAAGAATCATATTAAAAAAAAACACAAGCTTCTTGAAAGCTCAGACCTACTACATAGAATCACAGAATGGTTTTGGTATGAAGAGACCTTAAAGCCCATCCAGTCCAAACCCCTGCCACGGGCAGGGACACCCTGCACTAAACCAGGTTGCTTAAAGCCCCATCCAGCCTGGCCTTGAACACTGCCAGGGCGGGGGCAGCCACAGCTTCTCTGGGCAGCCTGTGCCAGGGCATCACCGCCTTTACAAGGACTGATCAACCTAGTTATTCCAAAGTATCGAAATGCACAGATTCATTGATACCTTTATCTATTTCTTTTAAACAGGGTAAGAATTAATTAGAATTTTGGCAGATCGTTCCGTGAGTAGGATTGAATAACAACACAAACACATACCTACACTCAACGCTTGACCTATACTTCCATCTTCTTTTGGGAAGCAAAGACAAAGAAGAGGCCCTATAAAAATGGAGAAGAGAGAATTTCTACAGAGGGGGAACCATTGCTGAAGTGAGACGTGTGAAGGCTATATCCATGTTCCTATGCTGGCAGGCAAGAAACTGTTTTGTCTTTATTCTTGGTACCTCAGGGTTCAGTTGTGCCTGCCCCGCTAAACAGTCTTCAGAAGACTCTTCGAGCAGCCATGATGCTTTGCATGAACTTGTCTCTCATTTCAGTGGTTAACAGAGAGTAGAAAAGTTATGGCAGAAGGAGATGAAGGAAGGGAGAAGAGGACTGTTCCAGTATGCAAATGAAATCCACAGAAATATAGAGCTTTTTAGGGATCAGTTTTGAAAATGGCATATTTAATAGCAATAAAAGGAAAGCACTTGACAAATTAATTAAGAAATTTTAACTATGGGCAACTGATTCATGCTCTCTATGCACCTCTCAACAGCAGAAGGTTATTATGTGTGTTGCTCATGAGGGTTAATGGCAATATGCTACATGTATCTGACCCCGTGCAATACAATTTATTGTAACAGAGAAATGAATTCATTAAAGAAAAGGTATCCAGTGCAGTTTGCTTCTTTTCCTGCTCTGTAATCAGACTGCAATTTCCTATAATGTTTTCATTATCAAAAATTGCTCAATTAATGCCTTCAACTTTGCAGACGAAGCGTGAATTACTTTCTTCAAATATTCACTGTTAGAGGTGTATTGATTAGTTCACATTAGCTAGATAAGTAAATAGCAGTGTTTCTGCTCTCCATCAGGCTGATACTTAAGGACTTCTGGCTCAAATACTTGTTTATGAATCCAAAAATGTGGATCGTGAATACTCCAGCTTACAAATTTGACATTTGCTTTGCACAAACATACATCATGTTCCCAATCACTTTGATTTTGAAAATGGCATGATTTTGTTGGACCTCTGGTAAGAATCAAAGTCAGTGTGGTGAGCTTACAGCATTTGATATTTTTACCTCCGTGAAACAAAAGGACAAAGGGAGATTTTAAGTTTTGTTTTACCATTTTTATTTTTTCTGAAAAACTCTGTGAGATTTAGAGCCTCGAGAGAAAGCAGTAAGTAGTCTGGTGCTTGATTTTAATCTTTGTTTTTTAGTCATTATTACAGACCCAGCATTTTAGTTGTCCCAGTGGTGGGATGTCTGCAAGCAACTCCAGTGCTTGGGGAGTGCATCACACTGAGCGGCGTGCCAGTGGGCCCTCACAATGTCATTCAGAGAAGGAAAAGCCTGGAAAAAAAAATTAGTTTCATAACTCCAAATTTTTCTTTTATTGCCCACAACTGCAACCTTTTATTTTGATGAAATGGCATGCAGGAAAAAGAAGAGGGGAGATACAAACTGTAATGAGGTAATGGCAGAAATTGCATGAAAATAAATCTAAGAAAAATGTTTTTTAAAAATTATAGTTTGGGCTCCTCGCTTTTGCTTGGGCTTAAGCCATATTTGCAAGCTCAAGTTGAGTAAAACCTACAGACTAGCACTTTACCAATATCCACTCAAACAAAAAGAAACAACTAACATCCAAAAATAAAAGATCAAAAAAAACAGAGTTCTAATGTCCATAAGACTGCCAGTTTCAATCCTGATCAATTTACAAACCAGATATATTTAAGGCCCGAAAAAGATTTAAGTAATAGGTGAGACAACAATAACAGTTACAAAGTAGCAGAGTGGGAAATACTGGCTGTTGTAGCAAATGACGCTTTCATGTATGCTTTAGTTAAATCCAGCACTGTTTCTGAGAAGATAGTACTGTGCATCTTTCCATCCCCTCATCTCCCCACACCCTCCTCCCCCCCATGCTTATTTTTGACAACTACCACAGCCTCCTCTTTAGGAGATGTTTCTGCAGGATCTGGCAGAAGGAACTGATTATCTGATGCAGCTTTAAAGAGTTTTTGCCAGGATAATTTTAATCCTACTCATGTTCTCCATTGTGGTCCAGGCTGTCCTTTTCCTCTAAGCCTCGTGGGAGCTGCAACCTACAGCTGTAACAATGAGACTAAACTGTCCTCTGGGACGTAGAGAGCTGCTCTCTTGAGCTCTACCTGATCCTGACCTAATGGAGCAGAGAGCAGCTGCATCCATATGAGATGAGATAAAGCGTCAGCTCTGAATGCCAAAATCCTCAGGCATGCACCAGACAGGGAGTGGGTGGAAGTAGGAGCCAACCCCACTGCCAAAGGTACTCTGTTGTGATAGAGTGAAACCAGCAGTAAAAGCATAATTATGGCCAGTGAGCACAAAATACTTCTACTTTGTGAGATTAAGGACAGGCATAAGAACCCTTCCCACATAATTTCTTTGTCACTGGCTTCTAGGTGACCCCGGGCAAATCTCTCTGCATCTTTCCCTCTTCTGTAAGAAGATGCTAGGACACAGGAGTTCCCTATTGAAAATGCCTTGAGATATCTGGATGGAAAACAGTGAGAGGTAGATATAGGTGCTGCTGTGCATGCTCAAATATGAGGATTTGGTACCCCGTGTCTGTCTGTTGAATAAACAAGCATTAACATCATCAAGGGAGCAGAATGAATCCTGCTGTCCTTATTTGTAAATAGGGAATTCTTATCCTGAAACACTCTCTCAAGTGGAATTTGCCAACTCCATTGACAGGCACTGAAAAGCAGACTCCTCTCAGAGCATAAGCCCCAATTGACTTCCACAGGATTTGGACACAAATTATATGCATTGACATACCTAGACTCATCAGTGGAACAGGAAATGTCAAAGTGTCCTAAAAATTATTTCAGCACTGGTTTATTTTCAGCCAGAAGCAAAGGATAGGATTTTCCTATAAGAAAGCCTCTGGCAGAAATATTTCCCTGTGTTATACAGATCTTTCACACATACACCAAGGTGCCTCTCAAACCAGGTTTGTGGTACTGGACAATATTTACTAATGAACTCAGGTACAGTCAAAACGTGACACAAATGCACAGAGTGACAAGGTAAGGAAGTTCTCCCCTGTGTCGTATGATTCAATGCCACCATACCAGCCCTTTGGAGAAATCTCTTTCACCAGATTAAGGATGATAGAAATCCTTTGAGTAACCTGGCAAAACCCACCGCAGAGTTCCCAGGCTCTGTTGTTACTATCTACCTTTCTAAACCTCTAAGGTCCACATTATAGGCCCTTTTTCATAGTATACAAAGAACCTGGAAGAGAGTTGTTGGGGGAGAGGGTTTGGGGGTGGGTCAGGGCATGATTATTTTTATGCAGGGCGTAGTATCATACACTTACCAGAGCCCCGTTTCTCTTAAAAGCACATATCAGATGATATGGTGCAGCATCTTGCCCCTGACTCCTATTCCTTTCTCATGCACAAAGCACGCAGGGCCAACGCAGATGAAAACAAATGCTGAAATTAGTAGGTTTGCTACACCTATATAAAACAACTCTTAAAATCTACTATCATCCAGATTCATCATCTTGGCAAGGTACTAATTTGTTATTTTGAGATACAGGGAACCCAAGAATCATTTTAGAGACATTAATATGTAAAAGTAACTTTGGATGAAGGTCTTCCCCCTACTCTCCCTCTTCCACCAAACACAAGTTATTCTCTGAGCTGCTGTCAGGTACATAGAAGGAAGTGGTGTGCCAATAGGGAACCAGAAAGACACCGCACTAATTCCTTATGCTAATACTTCAGGTGCCATTTGACAAATAAAGTGTTGAGAACACAACCTTAAACAACAGACAGGCAAATGCTAGTTGTTTTCCAACAGTGACAGGTGCAAGAAGGCTTGAAGACAGTATTCATTATGGGCAAGGCTCAAATTAGGTACTTTAAAATTGTGGCTTAATTTAGGTCATTTATCATTCTCCTCAAAGGCCCTTTTGTACAATTGAATTCTGAAGTGCTTCATTTGGTATTAGATCATCACAGCTGCTGTAGTACCACACAAAGCAGATGTTTCACAGAGAGAGAGAGCACCCAGCTCATTTTTAGAGATGCAGTAACTTCAAGTCCCTCCTCGGCACTTCTGTCCATGGATGTGGATTTGGGCATGCAGGTGTCCCCACACTCAGCTACTTACAGGAGGTCTGCATGGATCAAGTGGTAGCAGATACCAAACTGATTCGACTCCAGAGGCAATTTAATAAAAACAGAGCTACACCCTGAATTTTTTTACTGCCACTTTCCTTTTGAAACAAGTGGATAATAAATCTACTTGGATAATTATTGAACAATCTCAGCTCTCAGCTATCGACTAAAAACAAGAGGCAAATGGGTCTCCTTGACTTTGCAGTGTTGGAATTATTCCCCGCGTGGTACTCACGTAAAGTGCAGACTCATCTCACAAGCTAACAAATCATTCCTCCGAGACTGCTCATCTGCATATGGCTTCTCTACCTATGTGGCCACACACTATTGCACAGGCTGCAAGCCAGGACGTGGAGCTGAGGGAATGTAGAGAAGTCAGCAAAGAAGTTCTTTCACTCTTCCAGTGACCAAACAAAACTTCTCAGAATTTGCCTCTACTGTACAACGCATTGAAAATGTTTTGGCAAAAGAACCTGTCTGAAAAGAAAATGTCTTTAATTTTGTGGCAAGGGAAATGGTTGATTTGCTTATAAGATGTAGAAAGTAACAGCAGAAATATACACTTAAAATGAGCAAACACAATGTGATCAAATGGCTCTTGTAAAGCCACTCAAGTAATGGGAATCCTAGACTGTGAGGCACCTAAAATTAGTAAAGTGCAGAATTAGCTCAAAACTGCCAGATCAGCTCCACCTTGCACAACATCTACTTAGTTCTAATAAGCACTAGGGCAGAGACATTAAACAGATATTACAGCTCTCTGTTTAGAAGGAACTAGGATGACATAATCATATCCTTCAAAAGTGATGAAGTACTTTCCAGTCCATTAGTAACTGAGAACAATGTCATTAGACAATATCCACTAGGGAATTAGGCATTAAAAGAAGTTTAACTCCAGGAGTGGTGGAAACTTTCTTTCAAAATCCCAGAAGCTTTGTCTGAAGAGATCTCTGGCTCACTGTAATTTCTAAAATTTGTAAAAGCAGGGATGTTTCAAAGGAAAGGAAAGTGAGTTTTTAGAAGCTTCTTATAAAGAAGGCTCACAAGATAATACAGTTAATGGCAAAGCAGATAAATCAATTTGAGAACACACAATGAAACATTGAGTAACTGTGGAACAACTCATGCTTTTAAGGAATATAAACTTGTGAAAGACACGAGGTGTCATCTTTAATAAGGTAACAAGTTTGGTCAATAAAAGTAAGCGATCTGTCAAAATTAGACTTCTGTGAGATTTTTGACCTTGCTCTGCAGACCTCCCAATTAATAGTGCATAATAACAAAGGAAATATGAAATGGATTCAGATCTGTCTGCTTCTCAAGTCCCAAAAAGAAGGTGGATGAATCACCTCTGAGCAGCTTTTTTTATTGAAAAATTTTAGGGTTCTCTTATAGACAACTATCAATTCAGCTCTTATATCAGTGGACTGCTTTAAATGTGACTACTGATGACAACATTGTTGTAGTTGATACGAGTGATAGCTGAATTCTTGATAAAGCCCTTTGAAGAAAAACAAAGGCCTTAAAATATGTTCAGATCTTAAAATACAAATTGAGATCTATTAAACTATTTGAGAGTTGTCCACACCATGCGGCAAGACAGTTAAAGATGCCAGCTTGGCTATGTCTGCAAAAATTTAAATGGACATTATTAAATAAAATTAACATTAAGGATTTTTTAATCCAGTTAACAAAGCCACAAAGGCGGCAATGGCTAGCAATTAAATCAATTTCAGGTAAAACAACTAATGATGAAATCAGGTCAGCTAGAATAAAACACAAGAACAAAGTGAAGTAAACTCATCACAACTTTATACATTTCTAGAAATTATGTGTTATGCCAACACAAGTTACTGGGCTCAGAACAGTTAACTGCGTGCAATGTAATAGCCTGTGGAAAACAGGAGTTCAATCAAATTGATGTAATAGTCCCTTTTGGATTAAAACTCTGGGAATTTAAATCTGGTCCTGAAAAATTTTAGGAAGGAAGAAAAAAAAAACCAACCACCCAACACTCTCCACAACTACTTGAAATAAACCTACCTAATATCCTCACCACCATTGCATACTATAATCTGCCACTTGAAATTATTAACATCTCCAGAGTCCAGTTTGTTAAATAAGAGGAAAGGAACGCTGGCTTTGTGCCTAGAAAACTTCAGCTCTTCACAACAGCATCTCAGGCAATAATGCTTTTAGTTGCCATAGACTTTAACCACAGCTCGTCCTTTAACCCCTCTTTCCAGAGCAAAGTAGAGATGACGTTGATATCCAGCAGAAAATTTGAATTTCCGGTCGGCGTGGACTCTTGCACTAGCTGTCAGTTGTGGGTGAGGCAAAAAATTTATCCCCATCCTTATGAAGTCCTAAAACAATCATGAAAATAATTTCCTCTGCTTTCTAAACCCTCAAGGAACAGTTTCTTGAAAAGCACTTCCATATGGTAGTAGGTACAGGAGAAGACTCATTTAGCCAGAGCCTCAGTCTCTCTCAGAAACTGCAGAAAGGTCTAGGATGACTATTATAAGATCTTGAAAATTAAGGTATACCAAGGTACTGCTTTTCTCCTTTTTGCCTAGATAGTTCCACTTCGGGAAGTTCCTCAGTAACAACCAGGAAAATATATATCATTCATAAAGGTTGAAGCTTCTAGACTCATTTTGGCTCACCACTCATTAAAAAATTGATATTAAATAGAGAAAATGTTAATTCTTAATAAACTTACATACAAATTCGTCATTCACCTGCAACAGGAGAAATACAAAGTACTTTATTTAACTGAGTGCTGTGAGGTAAAAATACAGAGGTTTTTGACCTGTCTGAGGTAGACAGGAGTTACTGGTTACCATATAAAGTTATTTTTCCCCAACTCTGCATGGAGACTGAGTTCACTAATACACAAAACTCCAATTACATACATTGTCCAAAAACACATTTCTAAACTGTATACATGAATTAAATTTCTCTAAGTCATATCACAGTAGAATTGAAAGATTTTATGAATTAGAAACCACAATAAAAATTAGATTTAAAAAAATATCATTATTATCATCATCATCATCATCATTATTATTCTAATAATAATAAATAGACATGGTCTTGTTTGTAATAACTACTTTTCTCAACTTGAAAAATAAATAATAGTCTTTGAGTACTTCTATCAGACCAATCATTTCAAACTGAAAATTGACAAGGAGCTATTTCATTCAAAGCCTTACATATGGTGGGAATCCATTTGTGAGCAATGGAGAAAACGACAAGACTTCCCTTTCTCATTTACCTAATCTCCAAATCCTATTCATTTCACAGCAGGGGTAAAACCCCGGCCCTGAATATGACATTTGGCACCCTGCCATCAATCTAGTTGGGGTCAGCATGCTGCTCAGCACTTCATCAGGTGCTTTGCAGTGCTGAGACAGGGAACCCAGACAGGTGGTGATGGTGGGGAATTTCTAACAGGCAAAAGAGGGTGATTTTGGCTCAGCTGGACTTCAGCAGAGCAACAGGAGGAGGCTTTGGAGGCAGCACTGGAAGGCTCAGCATGGTATAGTGGGTTTAACCACATTTTAGTCGGCTCCAAGTAGTGCAAGAGATGTCAGAAAGGGTATGGGGACTTTCTTTAGGCAAGAATCACTCCCTCCACAGCACACACGAATATACTCTAAGTCAGTGCTTTTGGGTGTCTGAGAAAGTGGAGAAAAGAAAAAGGTGAAAAATGAAACCCAACCCCTCAACAACGAAGATCATCTGGAACATCTTACAGATGGAAGAAAAGGACAACAGGATATGTATCTAGAAGCACTGGAGGAGACCACCAGAAGGCATCTCCCTATCTTTTACATTGCAGAATCAGGCTTGGACTCACTTTCTGTAACATTTGTAAAATGAATCTCTGTTCCATCAGTCTCATTTGGGGCTAAAAGTCTCCATTTTTCCTGTGTAACTTGAATGATGAATAATCTCAAAGAATAAAATACAGGGTGCTCATGTCATGAAGACTAAAAATTGTAATGAATATTGAACACAAACCAAAGAAATAAAAAATACATAGATTGTTGGATCAATTTCCCATTTTTAAAAATACTTGAGTTGTTCTGCAGCTGTTTTAAACTTTACATTCAGTGGTGAGAAAATAAATCTCTTTTTTTCTAACCCTTTTAACTGGGAACACAGTATATATATTTTTAGAACTCACAAGGAAGAACTATTACAAAGGCCTTGTGTCAAGTCATACACAAACACAAGGAAAGGATTAGATGGCAACATCTATGACAAGATATCCTCAGAGTGAGGATTCTGAACGCTATTTGAAAAACAATTAAAGATAATTTTTAGAGTTTCCAAGACTGAAGAATGAATTCTTGCTTCTAAACAAGAATAAATAAGTCTAAATTAGTCTAAGTAAGAATAAATACATATCTAAACAACTAAGTTTATTACACTTTATTGCACAATTTGTGACTGCAATTAATCAGAGTTAGCAACTTTGGTTTTCTTTGTAAAGCAGAATGCATTTACATGGAATCACTGGGGAGAGGTAGGAAGAAGATCATAATAGAATGGTATTTTTTGCCTGAAAGGTTCTTCCAGCAAGTTGCATGATACTGATCAGCCAGGGGTGACTCATACAATTTGGCTAGCAGAGTTGAAAATAAAAATCACAACAACATCTGGCTGATATTTAAATGTCAGCAGTGCATGCAATGTAACTGTGATCCCAGAGAGCTAAAAACAAACAATCTCAGGTACCTAATGCAATACCAAGGATTTGATGTTCATGAACTGGTTGAAAGGAGCAGGGGGAATAATTAAGTCTATGGTCTAAGAGTACTGATATGCTAAAATCTGCCTCAAATTGGTGATTATATCAACAATCAATCATCTACTACTGCAAATTGGTTTTGTATGGAATAGAAACAATATAATACAGAATTTTTGTATACAAGGAAGCTCACGCATGCTATCTCTAAACATTTTTGTTCCCATTAATGCCCATGTTACTTTCTAATCTATGGATTATAGTAGACCATCCATTTAATCTATGGGACAGGCAGTAAACTGGGATATTTAGTGTGATAAAAGAATGTCAAGAGCTTAATTTTCTCGGTCCTGAGAAGTTGAGAGAGTTTGTCTCTGATTGATACTATTTACCTTGCAGAGGCTAAACTTACAATCAATTACTTCTGTAACATTTAAGGCCTGACGATTCATTTTCAGACAAGACTAATCTGTTTCTTTAGTTCAGCTTCTGAAGTTCAGCAATATCTATTTACTGGTATCAGTTGCTGCCTTTCCTCATTTGTTCTTTACCTCTGGAAGTGTAAACTGCTGTGGTTATGGGAATGGGGAGGTGAAACCATGGAGGAATTTCAGAAAGAATATAGAGGGTGTTCTCATCAAATCTGGGGACACAAAAGCAGCATACAGCATAAAATCCCACTATTGAGGAAACAGACACGAGGCAACCTGGGAAATCCAGGAGTTGAATGAAGTGAAAGGTACAGTAGATCAGGCAGGATAACACAAAAAGTTATATAACCTTGATAAAATATTCAGAAGAAAATTTATATTGAAGAATCATTACAGAACAGAAATTTAGGCTCACAACTCAGAAAATGCTGCTATACAATCAGCTTGCTGGAGTAGGACAAACCTATTTGATCAGAATAGTCTTAGGGGAATTCCCTGGTTCCAGTCCATTGTTTCTTGTCATGCCAGGCACTTAAAATTTACTTGGGGAAAAAAATTGGAAATCACCTAAGGGGCGATGAGATCATAGAAGCAATTGTGACTGGCAATCAACTTACATTTAAACATAATAAAAGGAAGAAAAAGAGATTACCTATGCATCAAATCTTCTTGAGTGACCCATAGCAAAGATCACCCCTCACTGTCAATTAAAGGAAGAAGGTAGAAAATATACATCACTGAAAGAACTCAGCACAGGTTTTCTGTACCTTGCTATACAGTTGAAAGTAATTGCTTATTTCAGCAAGATAGTTGCAGTTCATGCAACAAAGGTTGAATTGGTAGAAATGAACTAAAGCTTTTCTTTGTCAAATGCATATTACACTGAATGAAGTGAAGACACTGAGACACTACTGTCTTAGATTAAGGTTGGACATTGGACCCAGCTAGAGCAGCTATGGGGTTTTTAAAGATTTGGCTGCAAGGGAAGGAAAAAGTAAGGGCAAGAAAGTTTATTTTTCATGCTTGTTCCTCCAAAGGTAGCTGCATGATTTCAATCAATTTTTTTATTCCAATTATTTTATATTTTTAGCTATTTATTTACAGATCTAATTGAGAGTTATAAACAATTCATTTTTGTGTTACAATAGTCTTTTTTTAAGACTGGAGTTTGCTCCAACTGTTATTGTACAGATAATTTAAGGGACTTGCAGAAATACTTCAACCTTTCCTTGCCAGTTCTACTAACCTTCAACTATTTTCAGTAGAGAGCAATCAGTCCAATCTTTTCCAGAAGAGGTTTTCTACGTTAAAACAGTAATTTTATTATTATATTCCCCCCAGTTCTACAAGTTTATACATAATCCTTTTATCTTGAAGCTTGGTTTTGGTTAGGCTTCTTTATCGAGACCCTCCAATCCATCTTTTTGAAACACAGGCAATCCAGTATTCCTCTTCCCAAAAAAGAGCCAAAGAAAAGTTCAAGAACAACCCCATTAGGACATGGTGTAAGATTCTAACACATTGTTGCTGATTCTGACTTCTTTCAATTCTATGAGGTAGTAACAGTCTATTATTGAGTCTGAAAATAAGTCTAAAATAAGATTTCTTTTAATATTTAGCATCTCCACAGAAGAGATCCTTGTAATTTCAATTTGTTAATTTCCTAATTTGAACTGCTTGGAGTTAAGTAACTCAGGGGCTGAACGTGCAATTTAACTTTAAAGGTATGTGATTGTTCTTATACATCTAAGTTGGTTTTAATGGTAAAGACCTAAATATGGTGTTTCAAATCATTGCTTACCACAATTCCTCTCCACCTCCCCAAGACTGAGTTTAAGGACCAATGCTAAACCATTATGGGGATGGAGGGAGGGGAACAAAGACATGAAGGTCAACAATAGCTGTATGCATCATGGACTTTACCTCAATTGTACTCACCTAAGCAAGATTTTGAACTCACATTAAACATCAGGTTGTAAAGGAGAAAAGAAAAAACAAACCCCAAACCTGACCAAATTCATATACTTCATGTGTGGCCTGCTCCATTTAGCAGAGTTTCACGATTAAATGTAGGTGATTTTTGTATCTCCTAAGCCTTCAGGAGACCTTAGTGAGACTAAGCACTCCAGTTCTTCTTGGAGTGCCTAACAGAATACCCTCCACCTTTCGGTTACATCCATTAACTTTGGCTAGTGGGATGGGGTAGTTTCAGGTAAGATTTTCTAATGTCAAAAATAATCTCAATAGTAATCTCTATAATAACAATAACAAATTATATTATTAAATGTATTATCACATATATAACTATATTCCTATATTAAAATAATGTACATGTAAATATGTATATTTTTAAAAATAAATATATCAACAATAACAATAATAATAGTAATTAATAATATTCCCTCATCAGTCCCAACATCTATGCATAAGCAGCACAGATATATTAGTACAGAAAAAGGACAACATATTTATAAGTTTAAAATTTTTAAAATGCCATATGCTTCAACTACCATTCTTCTCATTGTAGACATCTGAAATGATAAATTGTGTCAGACAGACTGTTTTGTAGATAGTAAAAAAAAAAGAATTACTAAATGTTCATACCAAAGATTGTTAGTAGTCAAGCTTTTCCTTTCTAGTCCTTTTAATTCCTCTTCAGTCTGCAAACAAATATCTTTGCTCTGAGAGCATTTTTCCCTTCAATTCACTTGCAAACTTATTAATTTTGTTATTAAAAATAGGATATTTTAGAAATGATTTTGTTTAGTAAGGCAAGCAAAGTTTCAGCAGAAAGTCTGAAACCTCTAGTAATACTTTGCAAATCTCTAAGAATAAGCCTATAAAAATTAAAAAAAAATGACACTTGATTAAGAATCAAATCCTCTTCTCACTCTTAAGCACAAAACAGAACTGCAAGAGGCAGAAGTATTCTTATCTTAAACATTTTTTTGTGCTTTCAGAACTACTCATTGGGCAGATTTTTTCAGCTTTTCACAATACAGTTGAAGTTCACACATACTGGAATAACTAATATTATACTGATTTCCTGTTCTGTTATCCTCCCACATCTTAAGTCAGCATTTCCTCTGAAATGATGTAAGATATTTTGGGATTGGTGCCTGGGATTTCTCTAATATTGACCAAAAGGACACTTTTCTGATGGTAGTTTGTTCATACTGACAGGTTCCATTAAAAGCATAAACTCTCAAATGACCTTATTCCTGAATCATGTTTATTTTCCCCTTGGTACACCCTTGCATCATGTGTTTTGTGTGTTTTCCCATTTCTTCATCCTCTAGCCGTGAAGGTTCCCATATTTTCTGTTAGTCTCCCTGCTGTTTACATGAATTTAGGTGATTGAAACACTGCTAAGGCTTTTTTTTTTTCCTCTGTCTCAAAGTAATGACTCTCAGCACAGCTTCTCCACTACTTTTCTTCCTCTTTCCAACATCTTCTCCTCTCTTTCTTTTAAAAGCTGTCCATTCTGCCCCCCTTGCTGCTACAAGACTAGCCACTCTCAGCTACTAAACTGGCAGTATGTTTTCTTCTCTTCCCTCTCATATTCATCAAATTCCCAATTATTATAATTTCACCCTTCTTAAAAAAAACCCCACCCTAAATATCCCCCTTTCTGTGCACACAAATTCTTTCATTCCTGTTTTAAATTTCTTACCTGAAGAAGTTATCTTGCTTTTTCCAATGCTCTTCTTGTACCAGCTCAAGCTGATGCTCTCTCTGGTTGTTTATAATTGAAGAGCCTCTCAGCAACTTCAGGCACACAGAAATAACGATGACTTGCTATGTTTGGGCAGGTGACATATTTTTAACACTAGTTGTCTAGCATCATTCTCCAACAAGTTTATCTCATAATAAGATTATGCATACAACACTTTTTTTTTATTTGGAATTTATGTTGGATTTTTTTTAATGAATGACTCTAAAATCTCTGCTTGAAAAGAAGTGATGCAAACATTTATTTTTTTTCCCCAGTCTCTGTGCTCTACTTCCTATTTTTTAGGAATTGGGACCCATTATTTTTAACGCTATCAAGTACTGTAGAATTTGAAAATCATTTCCTTTGCAAAAAAAAAGGTTGCTGAAATATCACAGAGAAAGATTGCTTCATGTCTCCAGAAAACGTTGCTGATGTCTCATGGGTAGTTTTGGCAAAACCATCTACTTAGATTAATATCAACTGCTTACTTCCTCCTTTCCTTCCCCCTTCCCCAACTGACTACTCAGTACTAGGAAGAGAGGCATAAGAAAATTCTTATTTTCTTGAGCGTTTGTCTGTTTCTGAAATTAGATCTTGCCATTGGAGACTAATAAAACTGTAAAATTTTGTGTAAATTGCACTTGGATTTGAAAATGACTGATTTTGCAAACAAAGGGTATGACTTTATATGGTAAGCAAGCATCATTCTTCTTGGCTAATCAAAACTAAGACAAGGCTTCTACGAAGAAAGAAAAAGAAAACACAGAAAAGAAACCCAGGTGTTCAGCAATAGTTTTTTAAAAAATAAAACAAAGAGAGAAAAAGAAAGATTGAAATAACTCCAGAAGTCCACTAAATGGCATATTATATAATTTGGTTCAAATTACCTTTGCTGAAGCCACTTTGGGACTGACAGGTAGTCATTTGATTGCAGAGTCAAAGTTATGTATAGTTATACAGATACACACTTTCTCTTGTTAAAGGCAGTCATCCCAGGACCCCTGTGCCTGAGGACCATCTGGCTCCAGGCACCCCAACAGAACTGCACCCAGTGCAGCTGTGACCACAGGAAATCCTGCATCCCATACTTCAAAAGCATCCCTAAAACCTTATCTTTAAGCATCACATTCTCAAATGCATTACAGCAGTAATTTTGCTTTTAATCTTCCAGAGTAGTTTCTGAGTTAATCTTGAGGAATCTTGATAAATAATTTGTTCAGCATTTGTGTACATTGATGAATAGAGTACTCAATTTTCTCCTATCTATTGTGATGATAATTTAATGTAATAAACAATAAAGTTTCTCTCTTTTTTCATGTAGTAACAGCAATCAGTGTAGTTTACATGAATTAGGATCAACTTTAGCTTAAGCTATGACTTGCACAGAGATTAGAGTAATAAACTGAGTCATTCTTTATCACTTTCAGTGAGAATAAAATTTCTTGACCTCCTCTTAAAGTGTTAATTTTTGAAAATGATACTGAGTCAGCAATGAAAATGTCCACTGCTTGCCAAAGAAATAAATTTTCATGCATCATTTGGAGTTTGTAGCATTTCTACATAGCTGAAAAAAAAAGAAATCTTATTCACTGATCCACTCAAATTATCACAGATGAGTAATTTAGGTAGTTACTAAAGACCTTTGTTTCTAGAAACTCTTATAGGTCTAGTACATCTATTATCTTTCTGTGTCACATCTTTGATAGATATTTGGATTTTGTGCTGTTAGACGCTTTGCCTTTTGGTCAATCCAGGTATGAATTCCCAGGGATGTCATGGGAAAACAGAAGAATATATACCTTCATGTATATCAGCTGTATTGTCAAATTGATCACTGGATAAATCAACATCTGAATAGTCCTGCTGAGTGAAATAATCAATTTCTTCTCCAGAAATCCTTTGGTTTACAGTCACAGCAGCTGCACATCTTTCTGTATTTGCCTCTTTCCCAGTTGGAACAGAATCTGTTACTGCTGTAGTTTAAAACTCGTGGCCTATTCTCTTCTTTTTTACACTAACATGCTGCTTCATTTCCATTCTGTTCCCCCAGTTTCATTCATCCCTTTGGAGTTTACTAGTCTAAAAATCTATTGAGGCACCTGGTTAAATGTTAGCATTATGCTAACACACTAGATTCCCACACAGGAATGTCATGAGGTAGCTACTGCTATTAAGCAAACACACGAACACCACCAAGTTTTTAGCATGTGAATAACTGATCAGATAAATGTGTCAATAAAAACTAAAAGGATTGTTTCATTACAGGCAGAAAAGATCTTAATATGTAATGCAACATAAGAAATTGAAAGATCTTGACTTTACTAGTTATTTTGGTAAGAAAAAATCATTTTTCACATGGAGTCAGAGGAATAATATTCTTTATCCAGGGGAGAAAGCTCGAAGGAATATGACAACCTGTCAATATAAGAAATGAACAGTGATATGAACTGGACACATGATCAAAGCAAAGTTTGAATAGGTCTTCATACCAGAAAGGTGTTCCAGATAAGGAACTCAAAATATTCATAAAAACAACCCCCTACACCAATCTCTGCATTTTCAAAAAACCAATGTTGGGTGAAATTAAAGAAACATTTACTCTTAAATCTAATAGGATTATCTTCCAAATCTCTGTTGTAGTTCTCATAGCAGTACATTTTCTTTCACTGGCAGCCTGCAGCCCTATGAACTGCTGAACCTTTGCATTTGTTGTACATAAAAAATTTCTGAGTCCTCAAAGAACTTTACAATTAGTCATAGTTTTTTTTTATAGTCACTCAAAAAAAAAATCCTCATTTACAGATGAGCAAATAAGAGATGAACAGTCACAACACTCTGAAGGTGACCTCCAGCTTTGACTTCTGAGTCCTACTGTTGTGCTAGCACCAAGTATAAAAGTTAACATCTCTGAGAACATACAGAGAGCTTTCAATATGCTAGTTATCAAAATGTTAATACTAAAAAATTAGTGAGGTAAGCGAATACTAAGGCCTCTTGGGAAGTCCAAGAAAGCCAACAAACACAGACAACCAGAAAGACCCACTCCTAGTCTGTGAATTTGAGAACATGACCACCTTTTGCCATTCCCATGAATTTTATAACTGCCTATGAGCTGAAATGAACCAAATCATGCTTTCTTTTATTAGCTTTCTCAGGAAGATTATCCTATGATCATAAATTATCAAAGGAAACTTCTATTTCAATTGTCTCCGCTGACTTGACAGGGCTAACATTGGGAAAAGCCACCTCTATTCATATTCCATTCAAAAGGGAAATGTGTGCAAAAAATACTTTAAAAATTAAATTAAAAAAAACCTTTAACACCCAAGACAACGTTGTCATTAAAGTCAGTCATGGAAATTGTAAATCATTAAAATGATCAAATAAAATGAGATGGAGTTATCTGGCTGGGATTCTTACTGCTTAATGATTTCTCCCACTCCTGGTCAAAAGGGTTCCTGACAGTGCATTTTCTGGAACTTCATGCAATTTTTCTGAAATGACATAATCAGTGGGAGTCACACAGAGCTGTCCAGTGTTCCCAGCATCATTACAAATAACACTCTGTGAACATCACCATAGTTAGCTTTGTCTGCAAACTTGAACTAAATCAACGGCAGATACCTGCATGAGGTATATTCCTTCTAAACCACAAACCCATCTAGCACACCTTCCTTACTGCTCAGAAGGCTTCACCTGCTCGTTAGCACACCTTTTCTCTTCAAATACAGACCTGCATACTATGTCAGTTTAGGATATCTCACTTTCAGTAGCTCACAGTGCATATGCGTACAGAACCACAATGTGAGCATCCCAAAGAGCATGATGTGAGGACCACCTTGCAGTGGTCCTGCACCTACAGCACCTTGCAATCCACAAATAGAGGAAAATCCAGAATGTTTTTCCTTTCTCATGCAACAGATTGATACCTCTTCCATACACATATTTTTACCATTAAGTGGATCCAGAGGACTATTACACCTTAGACCTCCTAAATCTTGGAGAACTTTAACAGGAAATTGAGAATAAACTCAAGAAGGAGCTTTTGCAGCAGTGTTTTCTAAAATATTGTTTTGTAAATTGAAAAAATAATTTGTGAAGTCTTGAGTTTCCACATTGCCCTGGGGTTAGAGCTGCCCAACTACACACCCTATACCTCAGGGTTATGGATGACGACATACTCACATGAACTACAAGAAAAAAGACTGTCTTTATAATACCACCTAAGTCCTGTCATATCAGTTCAAAATGCTCATTGAGGTCTAGATGTGGTTTGTTTTCAAATAAAAATCCATGTTTGGAGTTGTCTGGTTTGATTTTTGCTGCTAAACAAACCCTTTCCATACTCTCCAACCTCTGTGAGCCCGCAGAAACTGATGATCATGCAGACTCCTCCCCAGTACTCTTCTGAAGGAAAGGTCCAACATTCAAGCAAACCCATAAAGTGAACTGGCCTGTACCAGCCAGTTAGCTGCTTGGACTCAAGACAACTTCACTGATAGCAAGTTTCACAGCCCGAGTTAAAAATTCAGTGAAACACATGGACAGCTATGGAAAACAAAGCCTGAGATGGGCTCTCTCTTTGCCTAATCGCAAGGCTAGGCATATGCCCCTGTTGTACTGCTACTGTTCCTCTCCATCTTTTTGTTTTCCATCTTTCCCTGGGTAAAGGGGAGAGATCAGAAAGAGGAATCTGCTGCTTGTGGCCAGCTGAGCTCTTACAAGCTACAGTGGAGGAGGAAAAAAAAAAAAGCCCAGGGTTTCATTCCAGGATGGTAGAGGACTTCTTCCATTTAGAAGTCTAAATCTCCCATATTACATCATGACCCTGTGGACTTAATTCAGGGGTGCAGAGTTGAAGCATGAGAGATGACAGGTTGGTTATTTGAAGGACATGGGTATCTGGGCCTCAGGCCAGACACTTCTGCAAGCACTCAAATGAGTTGCATTGAGTTCAGCAAATATTAGATGAAACAGGTTATGAAGGGAAATTGGAATTTTCATTTAGCAGAACTCCTTTAGCAGTCAAAATCTGATGTTTTTAAATGAAGATCTAAGCCAGGACTTGCTCCTGCTTTCTGTCTTTGAAGGAGGTTATGTCAGATAATCACTTATATATATTCGTCACACACTCCTGACAAATAACAAATTATTTAGTTAAAGCAGTTCATAAATGCTCTCTTAGAAATGAAATCACATTCAGGATATCATCTCCTACATGAAATAGATGTCCTACATGTATATTCATGCTTTGCACATCTCTGCTGAAGGCACTTAACCCAGCCATATCAGGAATATAGAGAAAAAGAGATTTGAAATAATCTAGTGCAATTAAACCACCTACAAGCAGATAAGTCATTTAAAATAAAGCAGCTATTCCAGAGGATAAAATTTGAAGTGAATCTCTCTGCAGTTAAAATTTCGTCTTACAATTTGGATGTTTTCACTCCTTTAGCACAACTCGGCAACTGCTTGGAATACACTAAGAAAGTTTCTATTTATTTAATTATTTATAAATATGTTTCTACTTACCTCTTACAGCTGAGAAATTCTGATGAGGCTCACATTTCCGGGACTGTTCACTGAGCAGAATCATTGCACTTTACATGCCTGCTTTATTACTACTATAGGCATTGGTATGGACGGGATCCCGGATATATGATGCCCTTAAGGGACTCCTAGCCCCTCCACTGTATTTGCCTTAAACTGATGCACAAGTGTATCATAAAATGTAGCCTATACCTTCTAAAACAAAACATCTTCACAAACTCCTTCATTCACACTAAAGCTGTGGGAATGTATTTCAATTTTGACAGGTTGTCTAGAGTTTCACGCATGGAAGATGCCCATGAACACCGTAAACAGGAAGGCAGGCAGGTAATGCCAGGGTGTCTGTAATTGCAGTGTTAAGGTCTGGAATATGTCTGCTTACAGGTAAATAGCAAACCATGCCCTTTAAAATGGGATAGGATTTGACAACTCTTAGTTGTGCGCAGGATTTAGCCTGTAGTTGTGGTCAGCTCTTTCATTTGATGTGTTGTTAGTTTTGGCAATGGCACACGTACCACCAGGTGTCTGCCAGAATCAGTTGGGGTTTTTTATTTGATTGAGTAGCTGTTCTTGATAAACAGGTACCAGTATGCTGTGGAGCTGTGCCATGCTGGATACAGCCCTACATGAATACATTCATTGCCTTCTGCTCTGTCAAGTATGGATCCACTTCTGGAGCTGGGGTATTTCTTTCTTTACTTTTTTTGTCATTTAAATTCTTAAAGAAAACCAAGAGGCAACCTCAGACTTGTCTCGTCAATGACACAGGTGGGAGCCTGCTGGAGAACAGGGGATCCAAGGGCATTCTGTTCTTGTGCAGCCCCAGGAATTCATCACCGGTGGTGTCATATTTTTATAGCTTCGGGGAACAAAGGGATGTCCTTTCTGAAGGACATTTTCAACAGTTCTTAATTTAACACAAGCTGACTGAAGCACAGGTGAGTCATAATATTTGGCTATAGTTTGCTTGACTGTAAATCTATGTGTGGTTGAGATTCTCTGCCTCCTGCCTTTTACCTACACAGCTCCAAAACCTAAATAACTACAAATCCAGTGGTCCTTAAACTTTATGTCTTTTTATCTTTTATATGATTGAACAATTACTACTATAATCTCATTTTTTACCTGAATACTAATCTATGTAGAAGAACTGTACACCTAACTGCACAAAACAGGATTTCAGCAGGTTGAAAGAGTAGCATACTGAAAAATGTTTGCAACCATCAGCTTGGACAACCTTAGACACAACTGCATGGAACCACAAAGAACAGCAATGAAATTGTGTTTCTTTCACTATATTTTGCTGAAGGATAGTAAAACTCAATGAACAAATATTAAGATTTCTAAAGGCAATATTTGAAACAAGTGTGTTCAGAGCAGGAACTACTGACATTAGTTATACAAAATAATATTAACATCACGTAGATATACATTTGAAGACAAAAGGCTTTGGTTTTTTTTTCCAGATCTGAAACACAATTGTTTAACATCCAGGTGGACACACACACCCACACAACCCAAAAGAAATCAGAATGGTTACACTTTCAGAAGATCTGACATTGTCCGAAGTTATGGAACTGATTACAGATTCATTATATATACTTGGCATTTATAACTCTCCTGAAATTACTCTGCACCATAGCTATACATACAATTATTTCCTCAATGAATTTCCATAAAATCTATTAATGTGACCTTATCAGGTCACATTAATAGATTTTCTATCAGCCTCTATCAGCCTTAACACACCTGTTCTTCAGCCAACTCCCTATTTTACCTTTTACACATGTCTGTTGCCTGGTTTGCAGATAGACAGGCATGTCTCTTGCCCAGAGATGATCTCTGGGGTTAGACAGGATGAAGGTAGAGAGAGAAAAGGATGAGGGAAATGTCCAAAGACTGCATACTGTCTGTAATACAACATATTCCACAAACAATAACAAATCTTCTCTATCATCTATTGCAGGTTTACCACACACAAACTACACAGCAGACTCAAGGATCATTTTTCATGCTCTGTTTGCGTATAACAGGAACCTGACATTGTCTGAAAAATCCCATCTTTGTGTTTGACATTTGAATAACACACCTGGAGAACTGATGTCTGTGCAGAAGAATACTGTCCTTTAGTAAGAGAGCAATTTGCAATGTGATCATTTGGAAATGATGTGTGTACTCTTTCAAAAAAACTGAGGATGAAGATGTTAAAAGGAAAATGAAGCTGCCAATAAAACCTGGTATAATGCATACTGTGTGAAACACAGTGTTCACCCCAGCATCCTCTGCTTTGAGGAAAGTTGCCAACTGGCTGCAGACAGGCAAAAATTTTCTTCCCAGCACAGAAACTTAGAAGGAAAATCCCTAAGTTACTCTCACTGTGGCAAAAGAAATATTTTCTTATTAGTTTTCTGAGGCTATAGGCAAGAAGCAAAGGTATTTCCAAACCATTGATACATCAGGAAGATGACAGAGGACAAGGAGGAGACCTGGATCTTACCAAAACTCCTCATCTTTCACTGAAGGTGTGCACATGTCTCAGCCCAAACTGAAGGACTCTGGGGCAGCAGAGCTTTGTCGGGGTCTTTTTTCCCTTGGAAGGAAAGCAAAGACATTCCCCCAAATCAAGGGCTCTGCTGAACACTTCTGTGGGAATTTAATCTTTTTCCTCCCCCCCTTGCCTGCTCCCTTGGGAGGATGGCTATCCCCCAGGAAGCTCTCTGATAGAAAGCAAAGCCCGAGGCTCCTGGCAGGTCGAACTGTGTGCATATATTTATATCTGGTTTTAATGGAAACTGGCTACCTTTAAGCTACAAATTAAGACCAGTTTAATGAGCTTGAGTGTCTTTATTCTCAATTAAAATTCTTGTCTTGCTGATATGAGTCTGACTGCTCTTCTTGTCAAGCTGCCAGATGACAGGACTCAGAAGTGGTCCTCTTACCTGTTTCACCCGGTGCCCAGTGCTGCCTTTTGTGAGCTGCAGCGTGGTGGAGTACCACTCCTGAACAGCAGGCACCCAGCCCATGCCTGCATCCGCTGTCATTAGCGGTGCTTCCAAATACCGGCGTATGAAAAGCCAAATACATGGGAACTGATAGGGGGTGGGACAGGGCACAAAGCATCGTGGACACTGACAGAGCAGATGTGGAAGCAAGTGGGAAGCAGCAGCACCTCATCAGCAGCACTTACTGGCTGAAGGTTTGCTGATAAATGGTGAATGATTTTATTTTACTTTTTGACAGACGTCTTGGTTGCTGGTAACTGAGACATAATTTACGTTGGCTGCCATCCTAACAAACTGCAGGCAGACTGGGCTTGAGTAGATGCCATTACAAATTATCATCTGCTAGATCAAAGTGCATGGGGAAGAACTGCAGGTGTGCTCCGTTAATACCTACATCTATCTTCCAAGTAATTTAATAATCAAATCTAATGTGGCTTCCATATCAGTATGGTCTCTTGGATCTCAAAATTTTTTATGAAGCTTAATGCATCACATATTGGCAAAATTCACATGCTTATTATACAATGCTCATTTTTCCTTCTTAATTCTCATGCCACCTGCGAGTGAAGAACACATAAGATGATACTGCGTGTGGAGACAGAGGGAACAGCATCTAGGCTCAGTGATCTTATGAAGTCTGAGGTTTGAGTTCATCTTTTTCTTACTCCAAATGCAAAGTGGTTTACATAAATGGGGCTTCACATTAATTAGTGGAGCTTTCATTAGGCTTACCTTGTTTTTGAAGTTACCTTGCTTTGGCAGCTTATTCTTACTGTTTGTAGTCATCTAGGCATTTCCAGACCTTAATGCATTTATTCCCCCCAAACACTCCATGTGAAATACAGAACTGCCATTTATCATCCTTGCTTTTATATGACATGAAAAAAAGACAACCAGCGATATACCCTCATGCTACAAAAGAGTCCACGGCAAAAGAGGTGACTAAATTTACCAGCCTTGAAGCAGTCTTACACTTCCAGACTCTTCCTCTCCCCATGAGTTTCATTTCATTAGCTCCAAAGTAGCCAGCAAACGGTACTTTGTGTGTGTGTGTGAGACTGAGGTTCGCAATTAAGTTTCATTCATTCATACTTAACAAATTACCTCAAGTCAAACGAACCCCCGGTGTCCACGTGCATGCTCTCAGCAAACACAAGCTGATGCTGGTTAACTTAATCCTTTTTCTTTGGGGTTTAAAGGAGAATGCATTGCTTTGCATCAGCCATGAGCTGAAAGCACGCACAGTTGGTGGGAACACTGAGCCACAGTAATTTGTGGAGCTGCCATCATTTGTTTGGGAGCCAGGGCCTTGAGAGGGAGCAAGCACAAATGTTTGACTGTTTAGTTTCTAGCACAATCTAAATACAGTAATCCAATTGTTTCCTTTTTGGAAAACTAGTGCTCTCATTTGTTCCCACAAGCCTTAAAATTTTTTAGTTTTCTCAAAAGGCTACTTAATTCTTACTTTTGCAGAAGAAAAAAAAAATCTAATAAGACAGAAGTCAGTATAAATTCGTGTCTTCAAAGACACGAAGGAACTACAGGCTAAGAAGTCTTAGAGCTTCTGTGCTTTGAGCCATTCCATCACCTGTCAAGTCTCATGGCACTCAACCATCGTCCCCCAAAAAACCACAGCAGGCACTGGAGCCCCAGAGCTGTGCAGCAGGGGAAAACAGCCTGCCCTACACCTGCTGCACCCTCACAGTTGTCTCTCAGCGCAGCAGCCAGGCCAGGCTGCCTCCTGCCAGCTCCTCTGAGACGGAACACGCTTTCTGGTGTGAAAACAGCAGGTTTGCAGCCAGGGCTTTCTCCCCAACATCTCCTGAAATAACTGCAGCTTCTTCCTGGGTGGAAACCGCGGAGCCCATTGCTCCCAGTCACCCTCCTTGCCAAGCAGCTGTATTTACTGAATGCAAGGAATGGAGGTTTTTTCTTTTAAAACCTCTGAGAGCACTTCAGCTCCAGCGCTTCTCCATCGCCAAGATGTGATGTGCTTCTCTGGCCAGCACACCCCAGGTACCCCTGTTTTACCAGTACCCAACCAGCTGTAGGCCCCCTGGGGTGGCTTCTCCCCTTACTGCAAAGGGCCGCATGGGCTGGTGGCTGCCCCTCTGCGGGCACGCACCATGATGAACTGCTGTTTCCCTCAGAGAAACCCACCATGATGATCTGCTGCTTCTCCCTGAGAAACCCACTACTCACGGCTGCAACAGATGTTTCTGATTTTTCTGGCCAAAGGAAACTTTCTAAGTTGTTTTTTTTTTTTCCACTCCCTTTTGGGGAGGAGTGCCAAAACAGTCAACAAATGGGAAATATAACTATTCCCATTTCCAAACCAGGAGGGGAATACTGCAGTTGGATTGCTTCAAAGCACATGTGGGGCCAAACTCAAACATTGAAATAAAAAAAACAAAACAACAGAAAAAAATAATGGGAATTGCACCTGTATAACTCAGACATCCCTATCAGCATAAAGGGAGAAAACTCTCCATTTGAAAAGAAAATGTATATTCAAAAAACTCTTCAGACAAAAACATTGTTTTTTTAAATTAATCCAAGAAAGAAGGAGGAACATTTTCCAACACACACCTGGTATTTTATCTTATCACACTGGGATAATGGTGTCTTAGTTGCCTTCAAAACGCATGCAGCCTAAGCTTCTTAGTCAGCCAATTCTTTGTTTAAATTAGACTTTAAAATTAGCTATCACAAGCTTGTTAACAGAACAAAATTTCACTAAGCTTTTGAAAATCTAATTACTTTACCGTAAGTAAATAGAAGAGAAAATATTTTGTCTGTTGAATTTTCTGTTTGTAATTTTTCCTGCCTTGATAATGCATAAAATGCTTTTCTTGTGGAAATTATCTCAATTTTAAAATATCAAACTTGTAAGGATTACAAACAGCTTGCACACTAACGTTTCTGGAGGCACCCCGCTTGCAGTCCTCTCTGCACTGCTAACTTAATAGAGAGAGATACATCTGAGTAATTAATTATTTCAGTGAGCAACTGAGCTGTTCAATTTGAGATTAACTACTATAAGCATTCAGAGAACAATCCCTGAAGGCAAAAGACTGAGCACATCTGCTATACCCTTGATCTGAGGGATGAGGTTTTTTTGGTGCTATATATATCAATAAGCTACCAGGCTCCTGTTCACACTAACTTTAAATATGAACAGGGTGGATATAAAGTTTTTCACTGTCTTTTGTTAAAATCACACACGAAAGTTGACTTTTTCCTTTATGTCCTCTCACTCTTATTTACCTATTTCTTCATCTGCCCAGAGTTGTCTACTAACCAGACAATATTTAGTTCCCACTCATTTTATCTATTCTCATTTTACAGCTGTCACATCCTGTCAATTTTTTTCTGGTCCACAGAAACTGCCCCACTCCTTGGCCCACTATTTCTTTTTCTTCCCAGGGAATTTCCTTCTTGTTCAACTCTCTTGTTCTCCCTTGCCCCTTTTCATTATCACAATAGATACTACACTAACTTATAGCTGTTGCAGGAGTGGCATCCTGTCAGACAGCTAATGAACGCATGGGTGGTGCTCTTTGATGAAGGAAAAGTCCTGCCTCCTTTGAAAAGAACACAGAAGAGAGACCATCTTCTCCATGAGTAGCCTTATGGAATGCGAGAAATACACTTCAGAAGCACCGCTCTCTTCAGCAAGTACGTCTTTACCTTCAGCAACAGTATGTTACATGCCAGTGACTTAGCTCAACCACTACTACAAGGCACTGTAACATTGTGTACATGGTTAATGGCACAGAAAGTGAGTGGCAATTGCACACACAGATTTAGACAAGACAGTGAACCTGTGAAAACTGGTACAAACATACTCAACTCACTTCTTCTGGAGATTCACAGCAAGTTTCAATTGTGAGGACAGCAGTTTCCTATGAGCATAATTCTTTTCAATGTCCTGGTCTTTTAAACCTCAGAGAACTGGAACACATTCAATACTCTGCAAAGCCCTGGTGACACGAGCTTGGAGTTAGTCATGTCACTGTGGAGATGGGGTAGTTGTTGCAATACATCACTATGTATGCAAATAGTCAGAAATTCATGGAAGTAAGGTTCTGAATACAGACAGGCAAAGCTTTTGTTAAAATAAGATGACGAGACTTAGCATTACGTCTTAGATTTAAAACTGAATTAAAAGAAGCAAATCCCAATTTGGTGAACTTACACAACCACTTAAAGTACAAATTTAAAGAAAGTAATCGATCTGAGCACTGAAAAGTGTGTGATACAAAACTGGTGTTGCTAAATACCTGTGGAAGCTGAAATATAAACTGCATCCTGACAGACTCCTCCATATTTGCTGTCTCAACTCATTGAGGTCTCAGTTGCTGATATGCAACTCAGACCTCAGACCTGGACCAAATCTTCCACTTGCAATTTTGTCTTTGTAGGAACTCGGCAGTACAGTAGTCATACTATGGGATGGGAAAGCAACACAGAGCTGCAGCAGCAAGAGCAGGGTACAAGAGAATGGAGACTGCATCTGAAAGGATGGAAGATAGTCTGAAATACAGTCATGGGCAATCTGCTATGGCTTTGAAGAGGTGATACCCCAACAGCCTTTCTGTCTTCTATGTTGAGTAAGCACAAAGGACACAACTGAACATCCTTTTTCCACATATATGACCACCCACAGTATTACCCTATGTCCAGTCCAGCACAACTAATCTCTCCCTTGTAAGCTTATCTCTGTGCCGTTTCATTTCAGCAAGGTGTTGTTAGGTGAAGCCTTGCCTTTGGTACACCCTCCCCGCTCACTGTTTGGTACTTGGCTTTCAAGAGCCAGTATGTGCCTAAACCTACCAAATGAAAGGCTGCACATCCAACTAACCAAAGAAGAAACAGCATATAAGCCACATACAGGCTCTTCAACACATGTTGTGTGGGATGAGAAGCAAAGCTGAGAGTGCCAAGGAACAATTGCAGTTAGTCATCTATTTCAAGAAACTTTTTTTTTTTTTTTTTACCTCACAGTGATCTTAAGTGTGTGCAATCTCTACAAAAGTGGCAAAAGCACCTAAGCACATTGGTGGGGTCAGAAAGTATCTCCAGGAAGCTAAATTCTTTTACTATTATTTTATAAACTATCTTTATGAATTAGCTGAAGTTTTGTTTTTGTCAAGTGTGCTTTTCAAGTAAATTTGGATTCTTTGGATGCAAATATCTCTCTCCTTTTTTCCTTGATTTATTTGTTACATACTTAATTTTGTACTTCAAGGTTTTTCCAGTTAGGAATAAGTGTTCAAACTGCATGGTTTGTTTCTGATCTGAGATTGAATTGTCATTTATTAATAGAAGGGAAATTGATTGTTACAACTGCTAAAGAAATACTTCTTTTTGGAGTTTCTTCAAGTATACACAATGACATAGTCCAAGACATGCTCATTCTCACTAACACACACATCAAGACCTCCCATTAACAGAGTTAAAAATTCTACTATTCAAATGTTACGGATTGCCCGTATAATTTACGTTTTTTATCTGAATAAAGAAAACCAGTAACTTACACAAATATTTGCTGAGAACCTTTGGACATTCCCATTCAGGTCAAAAGTCCTGTAAGAACTGTGGATTTTGCCATTGGGGAGCAGCTCTAAGAATGAATCCTTTTAGAGAGATGGTATCAGTCACTGGCAAGGCTTGCTGCTCTTTAGGAAATCATTTTCTAAAACACTTCTCCTACAGTCAGGGGAGGAAAACATTTCTTTTCCATTATACCCATGATGCAAAAAAAAGTAGACTGGAGTTTCAGAAGCGCACATATGTCTGAAAGGGAAGAACAAAGGTCTTAGTTAATGAAAACTGGTGTATTTCAATGCACAAGAATAGCTTTTACTTTTATGGCAACAAAACTAAAAAAATAAAATTCGTGTTAATGGATCATCCCAGACTCATCAAAACATCTGGTCACCTTTTTTCATGTGGACTGTTTTTCTCTTTGCTTTTTATTTGGCTTTTCTCATCTTGGGACCGGTGAAGGTTAAGCAAGTGCTGGCAATGAAAACCAGTGAAAAGGGTTTGATGGTTTGGGGCACAGCCAAGAGGACATTGTGCAAGCTGCTCCACCATGACCCCCAAGTGCCTGAAGTCTCCATCAAAAGAGAAAAGCATCCCCATGAGAAGTAATTCAATCTTTTTTTTTTTTTTTTTTTTTTTCCTTTCTGGCTCAAGTCTTCTTTTCAAAGGCTACAAGTTCATGATGACCTTAAAGGAATGAACTTAAACTATCTAATTCATAATGCTTGGAACATCACCTGCAGCTTTAGCTCTCACTTGGGAGACCTGAAGTAGCTGTTTCCAATTACTTCAATTTTCAAAAATCCTCTGTACATAAAGAAGTAATGTCAAAGTATTACTTGGCCCTAAATAAATTGCTGTTATCAGTTCAGAAGTATTAGCACTTCATCTCTTCATAAACAAGCCTCACCCATTTTGTGTTCACACTACAAAGTCTGCCTTAAACTTGATGCTACATCAAACTTAATCGGACAGCAGAGGTGACAGATGCAGGCTCAGTCATTTTTATGGTTTCGCAGCTGCCTGATATTTAGTTTGACAACAGTGGGTATGATTTTGGTGGTTTGGTTTCCCATCATCCCCACCTCCCCCAAGAATAAACTTTCATTAAAAATACTGAAGTTGGAAGAGGTTTATCACAGAACTTAACTTTAGAAATCTTTTCTAGAGCAGAACCGCTATACATATTTTGAAAAAATTAGGGTTTTATCTACCAATTCTTCACCTATTTTGACAGAAAAAGTTTTTTTTTAATTCTATACCATGGAAGGTTTTTTCATAAATCTTATGTTTATAGTTTGTTGAATTTTATATTCAGTCTTATTTATTCTTCTTTCTTCAGCTTCATCCAGCCTTTACCTGGAGCCCTGTCACAAATGCTCTGTGATGCCCCACATGCTCTATGATATTGGGAGAAGTTATTCAAAGCTAACAAAAACCATCAGAAAGTTTTTAATGTGTTTTGAGATCAAATATACCTAAGAAGAGGTGATGCTCATTTAAAAAAAAAAAAAGTAGGAGTTGGTGCCACCTCCTAGGCACATTGCAACTGGAAATTAAAGGATAAGGTGAATCACCCAAGAGCAGCCTGAGCTGTTTGAACCAAAAAAAAAAACCAACAGGCGGCAGGTCAAGGGATCTCCTTTACTTTGCACTTGTGAGGTTACATCTAGGATATCATATCCAATCCTTCCATCCCACCCCCCAAGGTAGGGAAGACTTTGATAAACCAAAGCAAGTTCAGAGGAGGGGCACGAGGATGATTAGGGGCTGGAGCACATGTCATAAGAAGAAAGGCTGAGGGCCTAAGGGCTTGTTCAGACTGGAGAAGGGAAGGCTTTGAGGGAACACAACAGCTACCCCCATTGCCTAAGGGGGGGTGTCCAAGAGACAGAGCCAGACTCTTCACAGTGGCACACAGAGGGATGACAGCAAACAACAGGCAGAAGTTGTAATGAGCAGTTCATGCTGGCTGTAAGGAAAACCTTTTTACCCACAGGACAGCAAGGCAGTGGAGCAGGACAGTCTGCAGGCCTGATCAAGTCCTGAGCAACCTGGTCTGATCCCACAGCTGACCCTAATCTGAGCATGAGTTTGAGCTAGAGGCTTCTCTAGCTCCCTTGCAAACTTAATTGCCACATGATCCTATGAAAATTCATGTTTGCCCCACAGGTGTTTCTCCCACGACTTATTTAACTTTCACAGAGTTTTTAAAAGAGCAATACAGGTATCAGAGAACCATTTGCTGGTGCTCCTATGATCCTGAAGACCTGCTGTCATCACTTAGTAATGCAAGTCATCAGCAGCTATCTTGTGGGAGTTTCACATACACTATTTAATAAAGTGCCAAGGTACAAATTCTGTGTTAAAATGCCTGTAGGGATGATCAAATAAAGGAACAAGTACGCACGTAAAAAGAGATAACATTCATGTAATAATGTTCAGTCATGTTTAGTGAATGCACAGAAGGTACAGCAGCCACAGTACTGTGAATAGCTATGGTGAAGAGAATAGATTTTGTGGAAGAGTGTGAATAAGACATTCTCCCTGTGTGATGGCAGATTTTGGTCCTCTGGGGAACCCACAAACTTTAATTTACCTAACTGGGCTGCACCAGGAACTATGCTCAGACACCCCCACCCTAAACCCATTTTGGTCAGACCAGCCTTGTCTCCAGCTCCCAGAGGGAGTCTGCCCCTGGATAACCCCTCAACATGTTAGGAGCTGTTACTACCCACCACCAGCACCTCACTCTGCCCATCCAGTGCCCATCCTGGTTGGAGAGGGCACGGGTTGTGCTGGATTACTCCAACTTCTGGCTTGTACCCTCTCATGGGGAAGCTACATTCCTCCTGTACCCTGGCACAGAATTTGGGATGAAAATGTCCTAAATTTCCCATCTTTTTCTGAAATCAAAGTGTCTGACCATCTATAGTCCAGTTACTCAGTATAAATAAAAGGTGGGAAACACTTCCTCATTCCTAGTGCCAGGACCAACAGCTCGAAATCATCCAGCACAGCACGCACAGAGCTAGCACTTGAAGGTCTTTTGTTCTCCTGCAGCAATTGTTAAGGAGCAGAGGGATAACATTTGGAAAGCTCTTAATACCATTGCACAGTAAGCAGAAGAGACTACATTTTCAGTACACATCTGTTAACATTGCCTAACTTTCTGCACCAGGTAATGATCATCTCTTTTTTGTTTAGAACTAGGCAGGTATAAATGTGCAATCTGAGCGTAAGCGCCCAACATTTTTATATAAACAGAGAAAAGAGTATTTTCCACCCTGAGCAACCATGTATATAGAGTCCCTGCACAAGATTACATAAAATACCTCAAAAGGAGAGCAGTAAGGAGAATAACACGTCACCTTCAGTGGAACATGAACTCCTCTGAATCTGCTTATTCAGCTATGAATCAGAACCAGAAACACCCACTGTACTTATAACCACGCAATTCCGTAAAAGCAGAATTTTAAAAAATTGGATATGTGTTGTTGTCCAAGCACTGTGCTAATCTCACCAAGAAGACCAAGTGTGCTTGGTCAAAACATCAGATGACAAGTTAAGCATTACTAGAGAAGAATATTTTCTAAGGTGTTACTAATCCCCTGGAAGACACTGTTTATACATTCCTATTTAACAATCTTTTAGCAACTCCAGTAATTAGTATCGCCAGAAAAATAAATTAGGAGAGTAATGCATTCACAGTGTCTTTCAGAGCATTTTAACAGATGTCGTTGCAGAAGGTTGGCAAGACTACCAGACCAGCTAGCTCACCATCTACCGATACAACTGAGAAGATAAATATTCCCCAGATCTCAGATGGAAGAGCAAGGCAGTAAAGCTCAGCTCTCAGCAAGCCACCAATCAAGTACAGATATTGTGTTTTAAACTTTATAGGGTTTTGGTCTTTCTTAGCTGAGTGCAAGCACTCCATTATCGATCTGTAATCTAGGCCATTTCACAGACCCCTGTAGACTGACAGCAAAGATAAGGGTCTCTGACAAGTAGTAATTCTTTTCCACCTTTATTTTTGATTTCTATCTTCAGACATTACCCTTCCAAAGGCACCTGTAATAAAAGCTCCCAGGCAGATGAAACTCAGGTCCCCTTCAGAAGTCAGAGCTAATACATCACCATAAAAATACTTCTGAGGATATATAGTCCAAAAAGAATACATATTGACTGCACAGGGAGCCTCTTATCACACTGCCCCTGGGAGAAAGAAGCAGGAAAGTCCATCGAATAGCTATTTTGTATTTTTCATTTAAGGAAAAAAACATAAAAATCAGACTTTAAGAAGAAATCTAGTAAATAAATCAAACTGAACAGATTTTTTTTGGATCATCTGCACTTGTCATGTTTAACATATCAGCAGAAAATCATTTAAACTTCTGACTCATAAGTATCCTTACTAACAAGTATATGAATTTATTAATATTGCTTTGTTCCACATCTCAGTGGCACACAAGTTGATCTGAAGTAACACTCGTTAAGTCCTGTTTCAATCTGTGTCTGTGGGGCTCAACTGGAACCCCATCTCAGGGACACTTCCTAGCGGAACGCCGCGACACAGAAATGCAGCAGTCCAGCAACACACCAACAGCTCAGCAGTATCGAACAACCACACAGCTCAGAAGCCCCAGGCAACCCACTGGTGGGAGTAGCTAGTGCAGAGAGTACTGGTTTGAGAGCAGATGCCTGCCAACAGACTCCAAGTTTAACATACACAACTCGGAGGTAAAGTCCTAGGAAGATCTTAAGAGCACAGAGGCAAAAATAAATATTTAAAAATTAAATAAAAACATACTGCTTTCAGTAAAGGATCAAGCTTTCTCTTACAGAAAATATGACAATAAAGTACCTGGGTTCAAAGGCCCAAGAGAGGTCTTACTATCCTAATGGAGAACACCACCAGTCTGTGGCTGAAGTACTTATGTCTTACGAAAGCCAACGCACCGTACAGTAATTCAGAGCAGCGAACAGGCACTCTTTGTTTCTATAGATTTAACTTAACTGATGCAAACCTTTAGGCTGACAGTCCTTAAGAATGGTTTATTTCTTTTTATCTCTGAACAATCTGTATTACCTAAAGCTGATAAAAAAAAACCTAAGCCCATCTTAGAAAAATAAAACAGCTTTCACGTTAATTAAGCAAACTGTTTTAACATTAATGCTGCAGGCAAGCACAGCAGCTGGCTGTAGACAAGTCCCTAATTGCTTAACATCTATTTTTTTGAACAGCCACATCTTCTCTGGGATCCTGTATGGAAGCTGCAAATTCCAAGTACCTGCACACCCTGGGAGAACACAGCATAGATCTCAGATCCAGGGATGCCAGCTGAGAGGGTGCTGGCAGCACTCTCTGATGACTCTCAGCTCTTCATGTGATTGGGGTACCCTCTTGCTTAGCTGGAGTCAGGAAATTGTGGAGTGGTGCATTATCTCATGGCCCCCTATGCATCCATGCTATCAATGTAAAAACTTCTCTGGAATCAATGCAGTAAATCACTGCAACACGATAGAGTCATCACTTCTGGATACAAGTGTGTTAACTAATGGAGACACATGAATTCCGACATTGATCCACATCAGAAATGTGATTGTCGTTATTTATTTTCCCTCTGCTTTCCTCAGCAATCACTTTTGTGATATTTACTAGATCATCAGCTGAGATCTACTGCATCATGTTTCCTTTACAATAAGCCAAAAAGCAGTGCTTAGGAGGTGCTGTAAGCTCCTGTAAGCTGTAAGACAAGTATTCAGCCTTTGCTGATGTAGGTGCAAGCAAGGCATCTGTTAACATAGTGAATGAAAACAATTAATTTATCAAACCCCAGGCAATCCTTTTAAATAAGATAATTCTTGAATATATGGGAAAGGTCGAATCAAAACAATTATTTTATACTGATGCAGCAATAGAAGAATTTATCCCAGTCCTATCGATTTCAAGTTCTACAGAAGAAACAAAATCCTTGCCCAAGGCAAATGTCACATCAGTTTCTGTTATATGCCAAGTCCAATCTCTAAGACTTCCAGCACATTTCTGTAGCTTTAGGTAGAAGAGCTTTCACACTCTGAGCAAAACAGCACTGTTTTGCCCCAAATCTATGTCTTGAAATCTGAAGTTTAAAGTAGTTATCCACAGGGGAACAAAATGATCTCAAGTACGAAACACTGGAGATTAACTCAGGGAAGATGCTGGCTGTATAGTGCATATATTCAATTATGTGTTCCAAAAAGAGGAAATCCTCACAGTATCTTGCATCTCATTACCATTGATAAAACATTGCCAGTGCTATGAGAACCGCACACACTATCTTAAGGAGTAAAACTACATCCAGGAACCTGGATATTTTCTCAGAAAAGTTGACATCTGCTCACAGTGCAGCAATTCCAAGAAACTTCTTTTCCCCCTCGAGGGAAGCAATCTGTACTGTCAAAACTTGCTAGAAAAATTGCTTTCAGGAAGGAAAACCTGCAGAACTCTATGAGACACAGAAAGCATTCTTGGTAGGGGAGAAAAAGCAGTTGATTGTACTTCACAAAAAAATATCGTAGGGTCACAGTATAGCAGTTAACATGAAGATGGAACAACCCTGGATCAGATGATAAGATGTTCTCATGGAAGAAAGTTTAGTTGCAGAACTGTCAGCAGAATAAACCCATACGCTGCTTTACAGGGAAGAAGGAGAAAAAAAAAAAAGGCAAACTTTTCCTCATTTGAGTGATCTACAGTTTGGCTGACAAACAAAATTTGTCTCATACAAGAAGCAAGGTGCAGAATTAGGAGCCTGTCATATGTTCCTCATAACAAGAACATATTTAAATCCAGCTCTGTGATTTTATGAAGTTACTTGGGAGCTTTTTACATCCCGCTTCAGCTTGTAGTGTTTCAGCCACCCTGCGAAACAAGAACTGATGCATGAAATATGCTGCAATGGTGATGAAAATTGACCCATACAAGTCCTCAGATGATGCAGCTGATCTTGTAATAGCTTTCTACACACTGCAGTCTACTGGTCTAGTACTTAGAATAAAATTCTTGGAAGATTTCACATGAAAACACAAGAAATTGTGTACAACCAAGTTGGGTTGTGCAGGAAAGGGAGCTCACACAAAATCAGTAAGCAGAGAGCAGCATGGCTTTTATGTAGATAGGTAGCAGAGCTACTGAATGTACAACTTAGGGTAACTATAGTGCCTTTAGGCACATATAGATTTAGAAATCAAAATGAGCCTTCCTGTATCTTTCATTTATCTTCTGCTTGTGTAGAAATGTTGCCAGATTTCAGAAAAGAAGCAGCTTTTGAAAAAACTTTTCAGATGAGACCTCAAAGCAACAACCACTGCTGAAGAACTGTTTAAAAGAATTGCCTTTCCTTTTTCCTCCATCTCATCATCATTTTGTTTTTGATTGTTTCTGATCTAGTCAATACACTTTCCTTAGAGCAGGACTGAACACAATCAAAGATGCTTTACCCACTGTTACATCATCAAAAAATAAAGCCCTGACTGATATTGGGCTGCAAAGACTACAAGACTTTTGAAAGCAGAGCTGTGAAGTCTAGATAGACTGGCCAGGTTTGTAACCCACATAACTAGAGTTTTACTCTTGCAAATCAGCAAGGTGTTAGTTACCTTAAAGGCAGTTTACTGCATGCAACTTAAAATCCTACAGGACTGACTTTATTGGTGGAGAGCATCTGGGGAGAAGGTAATTCCCACACAGCACCTTGTCATGTAGACACACAAGGAACTTTTATTAATTGTTAAGCAATTTGTGTGCTCCACCACCAAACAACTTTCCCTCATGTGTAATCCAGGACCATGCCAAGAGAATCTTGCCAAATCACCGCTCCCTCCACCTGAAAGTAATTTTCCATAAGTTCTTGTTTAAAGAAGAAACCAAATGGTTATTTTACTTTTTCGTTAATGTAATGCAGTTATATTGTAACAACCTGTGGCACATACACAGGATTTGGACCTTCATGCTAACAGATGTTTGAGAAGGGGACAATTCTTTGTTTGGTTTGTTTATATGCCAGTAGAGTTCGTGCTGAATTTATACAGAACCCATCTTCCTCCTTCCTGAAAATATATATTAGACCTAAGACCGTATTAATCCCTAATGTAAATCCACTGAAGTCAGCAGCTTTACATCATCAATGAATTAGACCCTCTGTAGCTGTTTTACATTTATTTAAAAGCAGAGCTGTGGATGCATCTTCCTTCTGTCTACCTGCCTTGCCTAAGAGAGGCAGGGCTGCACCAGATAATGAAGTGGATTAGTTGGGGTGGTTTTCCCAGCATGTACCGAACTTCTCCAGTTATCTAAAGATATGGTTTCATATGTTTAACTTTTACATTTGGATAAAGGGATTACACCATGAGTAATGTCTAACAACCACTGCACATGGTTTATTTGCTTTGCAACATCTGTTGAATCTGCTAAAGATCAAATCCAATAAAAAAAAGATTAACAGAATAACTAAGGTCTCAACATTGTACCAAATTAGGGAGCCTGCCCTTTTGCTTGAAGACAAATGTTCCTGGGTCTGTAAGCATCCCAAACAGTCCTGCTCCAAACATATCCACTAATTTGCATCACTGAAAATATAGGAAATACATATAGCAGCAAAAAGAAAAATAAACAGTGAAAGAACAACAAGGGAAGAAAAATAAGTGCAGGACTGAGCAGAAATGGAATTTCTATAAGGATGCCAAGTAATACTGGGAGAGGGTGAGAATCGGAACAGCAGAGGAAAAGTTTTGCTGGTGAAGTAATAACACGATAGGGAGAAATTGAGAAGTGCTGCTGTGCATGGGACTGTTGTCTTGGACCAGCTTGAGGCTTCTTCAGGCGTATCTTCTTTTTTTTTTTTTTTTTAAGTTTGCAAAGGACTTGGGTGGCCTGGCAGTTTCCTTATTTTCCCTGTGAACACTGACATGTGGAACATGTCTTCGAGGGTCCATGAGGAAAGAGACTACATAACAGATGGATTTCCTTGTTTATTGGCAGGTACTAACTAATGACAAACAGCACCATGGCTGTTACCTTTCTCTTAAGTTATTTCCTTAAAAAAAGGACCAGCACATTTAATGATTCCAAGGAAACAGAGACCAAGACACCCCTCTAACTTTATTCTTCACATCTACCATCTGGTTTTCAGCCTTTCAGTTCTCCTGTTATACTTTCTCTCAAATACAGTGAAATACAGTGAAAGAGAAGTGAGATTGTTTCTAGTCTTTAACTTTCTCACATCATTTAAGGAGAAATCACCTGAACAATGCTTGCTAGTTTTCTCTATTTTTCCCCTGTATGAGGACCCTAAACTCATGTAGGCTCAAAAGAAGCATGCTTAGACCATGGGCAATACCTGCTTTTGTTATCCAAGCATAGCAGTTTTACTTGAGTCATCATTTTGAAAGTTGTCAGTCCTGTCAGCATTTCTCTGAAGTGTGAAATGAAGACCCTACTTGACTGATCAACAATCCTTATTCATACTCCTGACTTTTCAGCCGAACTTGAGAATTGTAAATGAAGTTCACCTTACCTTCATCTTCCAAAATACTGAACACTAAGATCTAATTTAAAAAAAACAACCAAAAACCACCAAACAAAACAAGGAACAATCCAATGCTATCTTGATACTTTGGCAAATTCCAAGTTAACAGGAAAAATCCAGACTGTTTGAAAAGATTTAGCCAAGGTGGTATTTACTGTAAATAGCCACTGAACAGTTTGCATCCCAGAGCAAACATCAACGCAAGTAAATGAGAAAATAGAGTTATTTGGGGAATGCACACCTCTAATTAGCTGGAATTATTTGTGCAGTTAATTCATTTATGGATAGATTTCTCAGCAAGCCCAGAGCTTCCACTGTTTTTGCACTGCTATACCAGGCTTAATTGCCATTCTGTTTCTCTTAAAAAAACCTTAAGGGATAATTGAGTGCTGTAGGGGAACATAGGTGGTGAGCGTTAAATCTGTAAAGGACAGGCTGTCCTCAGTCACGGAGCTGGAAAAGACAATTCACAAGCCCCCTTTCCTTTGTCAGTGACTCTGACAGCTCTTATTGCCTCACCAGTTGCTGCTTGTTGGTGCAGGTCCTCTTCTATACATCAGGGTAATAATTGTGTGTACTGATTGCACCTTGCTAAAGTGGAAATCTGAAGCTTGCACTTCACCTAGGAGGGGGTCTGCTTCTAGTAAGTCCTCCTTGCTGCTTTAAAGTGACCTGCCTTCCCCTAAAAGCTATAAAGCAATGACTCCTATCAAATGATGGAAATACACCTCCACAGAGATGTCATGAAAACCCCGTGACTGCAAATATCTATATGAGAGAGACACGCTAGAACCAAAACCCCGTAGAACACACCTGTTTTCTTGTTAAATGAACTGAAAATGATCATCTTCAGTTTGGAGGAGAGCACAGCCACAACTGATTTTAGGAAAAAGCATAATAATAACAACAAGTGTTGGACGAGGAGATTCTGCTGTCCAACTCCATGGGGGAAGGAAACATTTTTAACATTTTAAAATTTGTTTTTACTGCAAAGCATTCAAGACTTCCCCCCCTTTTAGTGACTTAGTGCATTTTGGATGCTGAATGAACACAGTTCTGTTTATTTAAATTAGCAGCTACCCAGCTGACCATGTCACTCATGATTAGTGCTATCCAGAAATGTATGTCCACTGAGAGGACTGTTATTTTTGACTAATTATAACACAGAGATCTTTTATCAAACTGGAGCAGTTACTGTTTAAAAATGAGAAGACCAGAACTGTAACCACTGAACATATTTTTTCCACATATAAGTTATTGTCTTGTGACAGTTAAAAGAAAACAAAACAGCTACTAGAAATACTGAGATAGAAACACCCCTGTTTTGGGTATTTCTTTTTTTTTTTTTCCTCTTAAGGCGACATCGGTTGACTGCTTCATCACTGAACAACCACTGCATTTCTACTAAGGTACCATTTTTGTCATGGATATGACCATTAAAAGAAAGAAAAATCCCCTAGTGTGCTTCATTTATGAACAGAATAACCTCAATCAGTGGCATGTACTGTATTTGAGGGATGGTCTGCTCCCCTTCCACCAGCCTCCACAACTGCAGGCTCCCCCATGGTAAGTGTTGGATGGTTTCATGACAGCAAAGTAGAAGTCACGTCCAGTGGCTGAAATTCAAGAACTTCCCCGTGAAGTTACTCACTTCCCTGAGGTCTGGTCTTACATATGTCACTTCAATGCTTTTCCATCCTCTTTTGACTCCTGGCTGTGCCTGTTTAAGTTGCAAGCCATACAAATCGGGGGACGGTTGCTGGCTGTCTGGTGCAACGCCTCGGGCCTGATCCCCAGCAGAGGTTGCTAAGTGCTATTGCAACACAAATAAGGATACGGTGCTGGGCAGCTGCCTGAACTTAATGGACTAGATGGGAACTTGGGGACTTCACTTCAGTTTCAAGTGGTTTTGAGAAACCTTAAGCCAACCACTTCCCAATAATGGATCCTAGCTTTTCCATCTGCAAAAACAGAGATCAAGATACTGACTTCATTTGAAAGGACCTGGGAGCCTCTGTGAAAACCGAACAGTGAAACCACGCTCCGCTGTCAGAAGCTATTACCCAATCGTTTTATTAATATTGAACACTGTGAATTATGTTTAAAGAAAAAAGACAACGACTCAAATGTTTTTAATTATATAAACTTCACATGCTAGTACCTTTGCTGACAATGCAAGTACACAATATTTGGGTATGTGGGTGAGGGTGTAGTTCATACATGCCATTTGTTTTTCTACATAGAAAGCACGCATCATGCCCAGCTATTAATGCTTTCAGAGGAAAGATTATTTGTGCTCTGGATATTTTAGAAGGAAATAAGCACAGGTATGAGCCATTTGATTGATTTTTAATTAGACATTTTAAGATGTATTTATTTTAACTGGCTCCAGAGACAGACCATTATTTATTGCCACATCAGGTTATAGTGGAAACTGGAGGCACAGAATTTATTTGCCAAACTCATTGCAGACAGGAGGAAGGACAGACAACCAGTCAGCAAACAAGAGAATTTTAAAGGCAAAGTGATCCCAAAGAGCAAACCTCAGGGAATTTCAACTGCAAAAGTAATTTAAGCAAAATGAGAACATGGAGTCCACATGGATGGAAACAGATGACATGGCACCCTTGGGAAAGACAAGCATGGAGCAGTGCTTTCTGCCCAATGCCTATAGCCCACAAGCTCCTACACTCATCACCCAGCCTCCCCTCCCCAAAACGCCTCACAGATTACAGGTCCTTGGCCTCAGAGGGTCCTCTTCCCTTCAAAACTCTTTATCCCACCACTCAGAGCCAAATATCTTCTGGAAACTGTTCTTTCCTTACGGCCCTACCCTCTGTGGTAGCAGCAGCAGCACCACATGCACAGGGCTTTCAGCCAGTGTCCCCCTTAGGATGTCAGATTAAACTCACTGTCCCTCTTTCTAGGAAGAATCAGGCCAGGGAGAACCGTAAATAGGCAGGATTTCAACCACAAAGCAATCTCTTCCTCTCCCAGTACCACTGATTTGCTTTGCCCAGAGGGGTGCATGGTAGAAATAGAGAAGACTGTTTCTAGACAGCTATCACAGAAAAAAATGATTGCCTCTTTTGTCTGGCAGACATTCCACAGCACGAACACAGGATATGAGAGCTAAAAATCCCCTTGGACATGACTTCGTGGTCAAAAAGGGCATGTCTGGAAAAACAACTTCTTACCTCCATTCCTCCACTATTCCCCAGGCACCAAATAGTATTCCTAGATAAGTAACTCTCCAAGCAGTGTCTCTGGTGATTCATCACTGATTATACCAGAGTCCACACTCTGTGCAATAAATCTCAGCTTCAAATGGTGCAGAAGCACCTCGGACACAAGGTACATACACTATGACCAGGCTGCAGCGGTGCACCTGCAAGTTGGGAGCAGCAGACAGAGATGGAAGGGAAGCCATTGCAGCAGAAGACATCTGCTGCTGCTGCTCATCCTGTCTCCACACTCTCTGCAATTTCCTTTTTTCAAAAAAAAAAAAAAAAAAAAAAAAATTTGGTTTGGATTTTCATGTAGGAAAAAACCATAACTTGGGCCAGGTAGAAAATTAAGGGGGTCCAGAAAATTTTCCAAGGACCACAATGAATACTTGGAAGAAATCCCAGGTGAACAAGTCCAGCAGCCACTTAAAATTCTCCCCAGAAGCCAGTAGCTGCAGACAGAAGGTGAAATGTCCTATAGCATAAAAGAAATGAGCTGATTATCTAATCAAGTCAATACATCCCAGAAGTGGTGAATTCATTCAGCCATTATGTGTGTCATTGTTTACAAGGCACTTCAGAGATGTATACCCAATGAAAGCTGCTGAAGCGTTCTGCAGTGACCAGTTATTGGCAAGTTTGGTTACACATGCACTTGCATTTTATTCCTATAGGAAGGAAAAGGCTGAAATTGATAATTATCGTAGGTGCTTCTAAGTAGCATCATCTTTCAGTAATAAAAACATGCCAAATACCCCCCTCCTCCAGCCCTCCCACC
>VXBZ01010459.1:35622-98169 GCA_013399135.1 Heliornis fulica | reverse complement strand
CCCCCCCCCCAAAAAAAAAAAAAAAAGCCAGAGAAGTGCTTACTATAGCAAGTGTAGAATTGCCTTTAGCTGAGAAAATGGTCTCGAGCTTCTGTACAGACTCACAGCTGGCTTTGGTGGAAATGAATAGGGGATGAATCTCCATCACAGCAAGTACAAGCAGTTGGACAGCCTGGTGCATACAGAAAAGCAGCCAGGATTGGGACTCTGTCCTCTCCTCCTGTGACCAAGTGCCCTCAGAGCTCAGGTCTCCATGAACAGCTCGGGCTCAGGGTATACCTCTGGGGGAACCAGTGAGGATCCCTCTATCCCCCCATTGAAAAACTCAATAAATTCTTACTCTACTGACCATGAGGATGTACACAGGGCTTGGGAATACATCAATTGCTTTTCAGACTAGCCTAGTGTTTTCAAAATTATTTCAGAAGAGCCTATGATAGACAATATAACATTTATGCAAATAAGTAAAGAACAAGTATTTTAAGTCAGCAAGTCACAAGCTTACCTCAGTAACTGCCATCACACTAATTACATTTTTGCTAGCCTTTCTTTTCTCACTGTTCAAAATCACACATTTGCATCACAGTTTCAGCATAAGTTCAGTGCAGTCTTTGAAATGCAGTATCACCACTAACATGTTTAAGGAACAGGACACTGGACTTTTAATTATCATTATCTGAACCCGTCAAGAAAGGAAAACAAAAAGGTGGACCAACATCCAACTAGATGTGTAGTCTGCAGCCTTCCTTGTCCTTATTGCACAGGTTGGTTTGTGGGTTGGTTTGTTGTTTTTTTTTTTCAGTCCGGAAACAACTAACTACCTTCTGAAGGCCTGATTCTAACCTAGCCACAACAAAAGTGTTCTTCTGTAAGGAGGTCTTCTCCTATACAACACCAAACCAGCTTTAGGTAATGGCAAAATTATTAAAAGTAACTCCTGTAAATTCCTCTGTCTGAAACTGTACAGTGATTATTTTGGGGTGGTTCTTTCCAGAGGTCAGCTTGCCTGTCCAGTTTAGATCTCTCCGCCACCTGCAGCATCACCCATGCTAACATACTTCTCTTTCTTTTCTGCAGCATATCTATTTTTTTTTCCCTGAATGTTACTGAAAGATAGCAGAGATTATTGGGGATTATGGCTCCTGAAAAAGAGCTTTATAAGTTTCTCTTACTGCCATTCAGGCTATGGCTGGAAGACCTGGGATGCCTGAGCTGCCATGGGTTCATGTCTCTGCTGGTCTACAACAGTGATGTTCATTTTCTGATGCTCTGAAGTCTTCTTTCAGTTTTGAGGTTTTTTTTGGTGGGGTTTTTGGGGCGGATTTTTCCTCCAAGTTAGTCATTAGGGAATTTGTTTTGTCATTTCTTAAAAAAGGAAAGAAGTATTTACTAAAATAATTAATATTTCCTTCAAGTACTGATTTTGCCTTGAGGATTTCTAAATCTAACACTTCTACCTCTCGAACACAGCAGTAGTTACAGTCTGTCAAGATCATTGTCCAAAGTGATGTAACATGTGGGACCAATCTGGAGCAATGCTATTCTTTTTGCAGATGAAAAATACAGTAATGCATTTGTGGGTCCATCTAATCGTTTCTTAGCTTTTTACTGGCCCAAAGTCCTCTGGGGATCATCACAGAATCTCAAAGTGTTCCCAAGTGCTGCACTTCACATTTAGGGGTTGGCTCTACTGACAGATGTGAAAACACCTAGCCAGACATTCTCCAGCAAATACACAAGAGGATGCTGAGAGCATAAATAGTCACAGCTAAGTTAAAGAATAATGTCCATTTAGGATTAAGACTATTTTACTCTAAACTGACTTTTTTTCCTGTGTAATGGATTTGTTCTTTACTGATCTGATTATAACACAGACTTCTTGTTTTCTTGGCACAGAAAAACAGCCAGTAAGATGAAATTTGAAATGCAGCAAGTGTCTATTATATAAATAAAGTCAAAGTCAGGCAACAGGATAGTCTGGATCTCACTGGTTCTGAGTTCCAAAAAAATTTCAGTTAACATCAATTTATAATTCCCTCTAAATATTTTGCCTCATCTGATACCTCTCTTCTTGTTCCTTCCCAGCTTAATTTATTGTATGTAGACTCTGAAGCTCACATATTTTCTAGAGTTAGACACCACTTCATTCTTTCTAGCTCTCATTCCTTACAAACATATCTATATATATATAGGTATACTTTCATGTCCTGTAGTCGTGCAGCACACTGCTTGTTTTTAGTATGTTCCTTCAAGGTTGAAATGTCGCACAGAATGTCGCTATGCATAAACCTTAATCTAAATCCATGTGGCTGTTCCTGAATAATTTAAAAAGCTAGACACATATTGATGGAACCTCTTCATTGTGGTAAGAAGCTTAGAGTACAGCTCGAAGCTTAGAGTATAGCACCCGCATTGTGCACAGGAATACCAACACTTGTGTTGCACACACATTTGGAAAGTATAATCTAACAGCATTAAGTAATTGACTGGAAGTTATTTGCATTTTCTTTTCCCTCCTCTAAAATACAATAATAAATGTTTTCGTTTAAGGAATCTGGCCTCCCATGATCATTAGTCTTACAGCATTACTTCTCATTTCTGGGTGCAAAGGCATCTTTCTGCTAAAAAACAGGTTTTTAGTTAACTTTTTCCACAGACATTTCCCACAAAGAGTAATATTGAGTTAGTGTAACCTTCCAGTATGTCCCTCTGAACTTTGTTAATATTTTAGCCCTGCATAATGCTTATGAAGTACCTTATCCAGCAGAGAGCCCTGAATCCTTATTCAATACATTAAAAATTGGTGTATAGTCACCATTTCAGTATTTGTATTGTGCTACTCGTGTAGTCACGCAGAGTCAGGGCTGCATGGGAAGGAAGCTGGAAAAGATGTAGACGCGATTGTTGTATCATTTCCCCTTGCTTAGACACATTGTTTAATTACAACGGTCCTTCAGTCTTCAGAGCGACTGTTTGTGAGAAGACACTAAAAACCAGTAGAAAGGAGTTACCAAGGTAAGAAATATGGAAATTTTTAGTGGGTCAAATCTGAAAAAAATAATTAAAGATTAAACGTATCACAGCAGATTTTTTTTTTATGAACCTTAAGTCCGATTTCTGGATGCTTTATTCTTTTAGCCTCTTCAGATGGCTTGACAATAAATAACCCAAAGCTCTTTAAAATCTTTTCAGGTATCCATTCCATTTTGTCATGTTTCATTTCTATCTTATTTTGTGAAGATGATTTATATTTCAAGTCCTTATAAATAAAAGGCTGGAGCACGGTTCGCTGCCTTTCCTCGCTCCTTGTGTTTTCTGTTAACTTTAGGAGCTGTGCCAGATCAAAAGCCAGCAATGAAAGGTGAAAGCTACCCCACACCTTTGGTCAGCAAGGCATGTCTAGCCAGAGCAGCAGTCAGAATGATGCTCCTTGCCAATCACTGAGGACTTGCTCAGGGAAGACACCTCTTTCTCCACCCAATGTCCAGCTAGAAGGAAAACAAGCTTTGTCACTTGAGCCACTACCCAGCCACAGCTCTCAAACACCTTCCCTCTGGTCAGCACCAGAGCACAGCACTACAGCACTACGTCAGAGCAAGGGTCCAGCCACCGCTCCTGTCTCCCAAAACAGGCTCATAGTTTCCACCTGTTTGGAGCTTAGACTTTCTGAACCTCAAGTGATAACACTGTATTTAATATCAATTTTCCCAGATACTTTTTAAAAAAATGAGAACATTCAGCTTCCTTGAAGTAGAGACTATGCTTGCATGAAGACTGGATGCTGCAAGCATTGCAGCAGTGATCAGAGGGGCGAAATTTTCATCATCTTCAGAGCTACCCAGATGACAACACACACTACTATTACAAGGGGAATAAGGTTAATAGTTTTTGAAAGACATGCACAGCACTTCAATAGTATTCAGCTCTGATCCTTATCTAGATTTTTGTTTGTTTGTTTGCTTAAAATTCACAGCTATTGAATCTAGAGGCCACAAACCGCAGAACTGTTGCTGCAGAGGTGCTCCATCATTTCTTTACTGTTATTTATTGCCTTGCCTCTATAAGCTTGCATGCATCTAATTCTTAATTTTTTAACTGCCCTCAGTCTCTCACTGGGAAATCCATCAGAAATCTTTTGCCAACCACAGATTCAGCAGCAGAGCACAATTTTATTTGCCTATTTTGCCTATTACAAAGGCAAATTTTTTTGGCCCCACTGCATTGAAAGCTTTGTTATATTACAGCACAAAAAAAAAAAAGCTGTTCTACTTGGTGTTACTCATTCAAGTGGTTAAGATGACAAAGCTGTCAAAACAAATGGCATCAAGAAATGCTGAGCTATAGAGAATATATTGTTTTAAAGCCCTCTTAAAAACTATTCTCACACACCACACATCTCTCCTTAGCACTGTAGTACTGAATGAGGTAGGAAGCAAGAAGACTGACCGCACGCTATTGTTTTTGGTACGTCACCACTCACTGATGTATTGCTGTCTGTGCAGAGGAAACTCACGTTGGGTTTTCTCCATGTGAAACTGCTAAATATCACACAAACTGCAAGTGGGCCAAACCCAGGACATTTCCAACATACACTACATGAATTCACATTCTCTTCTCCAAATAAAAATCCCCACTAATGTCAAAATGGCCAGAATGGCACCTTAAATTCAATATCTGCTTATCAATTTTGAGGGAAGTGTGAGGACAGAAAAAATATAGTTGCTAATTGAAATAAATTAGCTTATCTGCATAAAACACAAGGAACTGGGAATATTTATTCACCCCTCAACTCCCAAGGTGCTGAATTACTTTCTTAAGCTGGAGTTTGTGAATTGGTCAGTATTTACCCCATGGTGCAGCCACTCCTGGGGAGCTGGACCAGAGCTCTTTACCAGCACCAAGCAGCAGCACAGCATGTCCAGCACCAGCAAGGGGAGCACCAGGTCCAGTTGAAACAGCAGGAGGAAGAGGCAGATGCAATTGTCACCTCTGCCATTTATTAACAGTATCAGAACTCACAGCTCTACCTTGAGGGTGGAAGAAACATGCTATGGGATCATGAGTCCTGCAGTGATCAGGAGTTAGGTTTGATGATCCTCTATATTATTATCCTCTTGAGATAATTTATGATTCTGTGAGTTGCCTAAAAAAAGTCATATTTCCACATTGTACACCACCAAAAACCAACAAGCTTCCAGCAGCACAAGGCACCGCAGCCCCATGTCGCATTACTGGTTCCTAAATGCTGTGTATTATGGCAGAGATACTCAAAATTCTCCTTTCACATTAATGGTAAAGTGGAAGAGAAAACATTAGATAGGTGTTTCGAAAAACAATCCTATACAAAGATCTTAATATCTGTAGTTCTCAGGTGAAGATGCTGATTTTAAGCATAACATTGGCTATTTCTAAGTATTATCAGATCACTAAGCGCCTTCAGATTCTGTCTCATTTTTCTAAAACTCACTCCAATTCAATACCTTACACTGCAGTTACCTTGTCTTTCCCACCTAAGAGCATGACTGACCCTTTTGGGGAAGGGTAAGCACTCATTAATTTGTCCTTGTTATTGCACTTGTCTCCTGAGCCCCACGGTGATTTTACCATCTGAACAACAGTTGGTTTTAGTGTCCTTCAATGTCGGTAGCAGAGGAGTTTCAAACACAGCCTTTAGTGCTATGTGCATACCCTGTCACATCCCAGGACAGCTCCTTTTCCACAGGGTCAGAACACTCCTGCAGTTGAGATTGTAGGATAACATTAAGCCGGGAGGAAGCATTAATCTGCTTGAGGGTAGGGAGGCTCTTCAAAGGGACCTGAACAGGCTGGACCAATGGGCTGAGACCAACAGGATGAGGTTCAATAAGGCCAAGTGCAGAGTCCTGAACCTGGGACATAACCCCATGCAAAAAAATGTCTTCACCGAAAGAGTTGCTGGGGTGTGGAACAGGCTGCCCAGGGATGTGGCTGAGTCACCATCCCTGGATGTATTTAACAGACAGGTAGATGAGGTGCTCAGGGATATGGTTTATGAGAGGACAAGTATGGTTGGACTCTATGATCTTAAAGGTCTTTTCCAACCCAGTGTTTCAGTTACCTTTTGTGGAAATAGTGAAAATAATTATTTTCAGTGATATTTCTGGAGGTTTTCTTTTTCTTTTTTCTTTTTTTTTTTTTTAAGATTCTTTTGTTCTTCTTGTGGTATCTCTTGAGACTACACAAGGTAAAGATGGATATTTTGTTCACCTCGCACTGCACAACTTAAGGGGAATTGATTATCACAGACAACGTCAAACACCCAATAGTCATCTGAAGGTACTGCAGCAAGCAAAGAGAATAAGTAATGGTTGCAATATGGTTAAAGCCTCAAGTGAAAGTAGTAAATAACAGAAGAACAGAATAAAGCTAGAAGATCCTGCAACGATAATGTAAGTGACCTGATGGGAGAACCTTGAAACCTGAGAAGCATAATGAAAATCCAAGAGTACAGAAAGAAGTATTCACTATGACATACAAGAGTAAAATGCTATGCAAAAAGGTACTTCTGGGAGATGGATCCAGGCAGGAGACTAAGGACAACTATAAACTTCTATTCAGGAAATATTAATGGAAAAAAAAAATTAAAAATTCACCTACTTCCATCAAAAAAACACACACACCCCCAAACAAATAAAAAACCCACCACACTAAAATTTTTTCTCCCTCCTCCCCGCAAGCAGTCTCCTTTATAGCTTGAAACTTCTCTTGCATATTCCATAGTTCAACCAGAGCTTTATCACAACCTAAATAAAATAACAACAAAAAAGGCTAACAGCACACCATTTATTTTGGTTTTTATTTTACTTTTTCTATACATACTTTAAACTGATGACAAAAATGAAGTGGAAAGTGAATAAAATGTTAACTCTCTTTTTAGGAGTTCCTTAAGCAGTCAGCAATTCAATATAGAAAGCTTCTAGTTGGAAAGGCACGATGTGTAGACATGCAGTTACAATTTAGAGGTGGAAAAACACCCCAACAAAATCCAAAGGAGGAAAAACACAAGCATAGTCCAGTTTCTAAATCACTACTGTTTCAAAAATCTATATGCAAGTTATGTAAAATATTCCATCTGAGGTAGAATAGCAGAAAAAACACTTTCAAATTAGTGCATTATACTCTTTTACCCTCTTCTAACTCCCCCCCCTCCCCCCACCCCACCCTGAAAGGATATTCTGTTTTGTGAAATGAATGGCAGGTTTAAGACATCTGAGCAGAAAGATAGCTTAGTAAAGTTCAAAACATGCCATACTACTTAAAGGATTGGGATTTTTCCTCCCCTGAACTTCCATTTTATACCTCCTTTTGGTTATGGTCATTATTGTGTCTCCACAAAATAGATCATTTGGGTTTGAGCTCTGGCTCTTTGTTAGAATAGAAGCTGAATCCTGTGGAAGAAGAAATCTCACCAAGATGAGAAATGAAAAAAAAAAAAACCAACAAAAACCAAACCAACGAAAATCCAAGCCCAAACCAATCATAGCCCCAGTTATCAGTGGCAAACCTCCCGTACAAGTTTTGCTGCAGCCATCTCAGGTCATGCCTTTTTCTTTGTGTTCCTCATCTAGCAGAGAGTTAGGCAACTGTCAGAAGAGACAGCACATAATACAGAAAGACCACGGAGAAGTACTGTAAAAGTTTCCAAAAGTTTTGCAGCTCGCCAACTTGACAGGTTTGAAGGAAGACATTAATTTCCTGACACTCTGGTGGCAAGTACTATGATAAAAAGGTAACGGCAAGAAGAAAAATAGGTGTCACTTCTCCTGCATTAATTCGTAATATAGTTTCACATTCTTTAAACCCCTTCCTCTCCCGTGAAGTCACCAGTGTAGAGGAATGGAGCAATAATGAAATTCTGCTCGAGTGAAGGAGGAACAAAGAGGCCTTTCAGTCTGTGCATTGCTTTGTGAAAACTGCAATTTATATCTAAGTCACTCGCTGAAAAGTGCTCCTGCTGTAAAAGATTTGCACAGTACCTGTCCAAAGATCTGCAACTGCTGCATTTTCAATTGATTCCCTCAAGAGGGGGCATTAAGTTGTCCTTAACCAACTCACACCCCTCTGAAACCTATATTTCAGGACAGTTTTTTTTTTGTACTCATCAAGATTCGGGATCAATGATTGTGCATATCCACAGTGCAGCAACAATTCATTAATCTCAAATTTATTTCCTGCAAAAGTACAGTAAGTGCCTTAAATCATACAAGGCACAGATTCCTTTACAGAGCCAACACAGAGTGAAAAGCTGTACAAGGAAGGTACTAGCACAAGACAGATACATACTAAACAAATGTTATTACGGAAAAATGGCAATTAAGATTCTCTTAATTAGCCTGTCATTTTGTATTTATCATCATAATGTTTGTTTTACAATGCTTTATTAAATCTGGCTTTATGACAAACAGTCTGCTGGCAATGCATCCTGCTGTGCAACATATGGTGTTACACCTAATGAATATTAATGTTGTGAAGTACAAATGGTCTTCTGGGACAAGGGCTGATGGCTGGGAAACTCCTGCAGATGGCATTATTATTCAAAGAGGTTAACCTCACGTGTTTCTCATCAGGTCTCTTCCATAGCTACCTAGGATTCTGCCTGTAGGTTTTAAGAGCTATAATATGCTAAAAAAGAACAAGCCACCAAAAAAAGCAAACCAAAAAACCAAAACCACAGCACACAACAGAAACCCACTCTCACACTGCCATTCCCAGTCATCAGGCTGTTTGGTTTTGTTGGATTTTTGTTTTGCTGAAGAGAAAGTTATAGATTAGCTTTGCATTGGAAGTTCTTCTAGTCTTTAAGAAAACAAATACAGCCATCTTCCCAAGCTGAAGCTAGTCCTCTTCTGGGGTTTCTTAATGTACTGGACAACACCTGTCTTTAGTTATTCTGCTCATATCTGTGTTATATGCTCCTTATAGTAGATATGATGAAGAGACACATGGCCCCCAAGATAGAAATATAGGGTGAAGGTCTTTTCCCTGCTCTCTTTGTCAGCCTCAGAGGTCCAACTGAATCAGAGATGGAGGCAAAGGAATTATGGCAAGGAGCAGTGAGTGGGAAGCTGAGCCTCAGAGTGCATAGGAAAAATTCCCTATAGTACAGTATCTTCTGAAGCTCAGTTATTGAGCATCTGTAATTGAACCTGGAGAAGAGGATATGTCTGCAAGGACACAGTGGCACACAACCCCTTCTACTTCTGTTCTGGTTGATCTCTTCCCTTCTGAGCTTTCTACAAAGTGTTAAACCTCATATTTTCCTTTTAAATTTGAAAGTCTCAACTTCCTTTGGGGAGCTTATGATAGGAAAGCATCCAGGCACATCCACGGAGTCCCACCACACCTACATGAAAATGAACTTGTATAATTGGGAAACTCTTCAAAAGACTATACTATGATTCCCATAGGAGTCTTCATTGAGAAGGCCTACTGATTACTCCATGATGAGCTCCTACCCAACACTGGTCCTACACTGCTTGCTTGACAACTTCCCTTAAATAGTAAAGTCCTCCAGAAAGACTTTGCCCTTCTGTCACCTCCCATCTTTCTCTCCAGTCCTGTCTTCTCCAATGTGATCCACTCAATTGGGAAATCAGTGAATGAATAGGTGGCTGTACTACCCCCAAATTCCATTGCCCTGACAGTGGCACAATGCTTTCTGTTGTCTTCATCGGAGACAGGCAGTACTTCACATTGATATTGAATAGGCAGTTTCCCTCCACCCCTTCCTTCGGTGTTGAAGGCAACCATCTATCAAAACACTTTCCCCCTCTTCTCTGGCTGGAAATCTGTGACACCAGGAGAAGCACCCTCTCACGACTTCTAGAGTGCGTCTGTTTACAGAACTGTTGCAACTGGAGCGATTCCTACTCTGAACAAGTTTATTATTACTTCACAGCACCAGGAAACTAGCTCGGATCTGGCAATGATGTGATCCAAGGAGTTAGTTACTAGTCTTTTCAGCACATTAAGTTTTTAGGATTTGATTACTGAATATGGTCTATTTTTAAAGAAAAGCTGCTTGCTTCTTTTAAAAAAAAAATCGTCCCCCGACCTCTAAGAAAAGCAAACAATAACCCAACCCAAAACCAAAATACCCAAACCAGCACAACTGACGTACAACTACATTCCAGAGCCTCAGCTAAGTTTAGTTTGATTACATCCCTTTGTATACAAATATCCAACAGTTGTTGAAAATTAATTTTGGTCATTAAAAATAGGAGTCTGAAGGAAATAGTGGTGTATCTCAATGAGAAAAGTGATTATGGTTTTCCCTGCACAGAAGATGAGCACATGTTTGAGAAACCCTCTAGATTCTTCTGGAAACTTCCAAATTAAGAATGGCAAAGCAGACCCACCAGATCTCCATAACAAATTCCTCTCAGGCTCTCCATCAAGTCTGACTATAAAAGTGACAGCTGTGCTCTCCGATAGTCACTGTGTTTATGCTATGCCAATTACACAGCATATTCTCCTAAACAGCTGGGCAAAACATGCTTGTTTGAATGCCATAAATGCTTCAGCCATCCACAGAACCACCCCGATATATGCTTTTGGCTTCCTCCCACTGAGAGAAGAAAAATGACACTGTTTGACTCAGAGAAAAGAAAAATAAATACAACACTAGCTGCCAAAATGCTGAAGATAGGCCGCTGATTTTTCCTAGATTTATTTTAAGAATATTATATTTATTTTAGCCTTTCAATCTCCTATTTCCACAACAAATAGAAGATACTCACAGCTCATTTATGTCCAAACATTTCTGGCTAATTACCGCAGAGCCAGCTCTAGCTGCAACAAAAGAGGCAAATCAGAAGCTTATTCTAAGTGCTATATAGCTTCATGGCTTTTGAAACACTTCACAACTCAAAAAGCTTCAAGCATCACACAGACATGACCCAAGAGAATTAGAGCCCAGAGCAGGAGGCTAAGCCAGCCCCATGCCTTCAAAGCCAACAAGCTCCTTCAGAAATCAGTAACCCACAGACTAATCCTTACAAGCTCCAGCATTGCCTTCACCAGACACCTTCACACTAATCTAGGTTTTTGATTCACGTTTGATGTTGTTCTCCTCCTGCCCCAGACTTATGGGCCGAGCAGCAGGGAGGTCTTCTCTTGCTGGAGAAGGGCCATGTCCATGCTTAGACATATTCTTTTGGTTAGAGTACTGCTGATAGGAGTTTCATTTTAGGCTTAATCAAATAACACCCTAACAGCAGAGGCCATCATGAGGTCTGAAGCTTAATAAGTCAGACTTAGAGTGACCATCATCCTAAGTCTCCACCTGAAGAACACGACCTGAAAGCAGACCATACTGTTCTTCCATCATCTCAAGATCTATGTGCATACTTAACTATGATTTTTATTTTGTGTGTATAATCAAGGTCCAAGACTCTGAAATATTTTCCAGGTACACCAATCATTAATGCAAATACTCACAAAACCAGAACAGCTTGGCTGTTTGAAATGAACCAACCCCTCTATGTACAACCTGGGGTGTTTGATGATACCACACGGACAAAGTTTGTCTTCTAACACTGGGAAGAACTCTCAGTAAGCCTGACTCCCAAATCACCTCCCAGCTCCATTCCCCCAAAAATGTTAATCTCCAGCAGACATTTGAGGAACTAATTAGATTGACAAATTAGCACAATATACTATTGCAGAACAGCTAGTAGAGGCAGTCAGGTCCTTTTAAGTCCTGAGGACCAGAAGGGTATGCAAATGAACATTACAGTTAATGAATCAGTGCTGAGATTTCCCTGTCAGTGAATAGTTCTACTCCAGGGCTTGAGAGAAATCACCTGCAATCGACCACGGGTCAGGCATGAGGTAACAGGAGCAAATGGGAATCACTGTGTATTTAAAAGCTATTACATTTATCAACAAAACAAAAACCAGCTCAGAAGCTGTCCTGCCAATGTCCTCCTTCGCTCCTTTGTTTTGAGAGGATAGTAGCTCCTCTGCTTGGCCAATGCTTTTCCCTACTGCTCGTTGGGATCGAAGAGGAAGCTACACTTCCATCCCATTGTTTGTTTTCCTGTTGGTTAAAGGCACCATCAATAATGTAGGCAGATCTCCAGGGATAAGATTTGTTATTTGACTTGCAACATTTTCTGCAAGTAGATCCAAAAACTGTGAAACATCAGAGATATTTTTGTGCAAGTGAATAAACAGTAGCTACAGCTTTACAGACATTTTGGCTTAGGACTGAAGCAGTTTCTGAAGAGGCAAATTCCTCATTTTTCCTATGGGGGCTGGGGAATACATCACACCAGATTAGACAAAATTTTAAGGTAAGCAGAGACAAAACAGGCCAGACTGTCTACAATGTTGGTATAATAGATCGGACAACCTCAGGGAAAAAATAAAAAGGATGAAGAAGGTGCGTTAGTAGGTTACACTACTCCATTGCTCCATGTGACAGATGGTGTTAGCTCTCAAGGTCTTTTCCCTATTGCTTTGTTTTAACTTAAATGGAAAAAAAATATATATTTTGGAGACAAGGAAGATGAAAGAAAAATTACATTTTAGCCTAATGAAATTGACTTATCTGACATTTTTAAGGAGCGGTCTGCTGTCAAGGGTCAAGTTTATGCACTTTAAGGACATAGAAGTTGGCTCTTTGTGCCCTTCAGCTATCAACAGATGGGGTACCCACTCAGTGGCAGGACTTCCATGGACATGGTGTAAAGGAGAGCAGCCAGCATCACCCTGCCAGGCTCAGAAAAAAAAACAAACTTTTTGGTTCCAAAAGTCAACCTGGCTCCCAGAATGAGGTTTTGGGTTATTGTTATTCCATACCCAGCAAGGAATAATGAAAAAGCATATCAGAGAAGAGCAAGTAGTCTTGATCACCACCTTAGTAGATATTATACCACATGTATCATTAACAAGAGGACACACCTAGACTGCGGCTCCTTGGGGCACCTGCATTAAATTCCTTGGTGTGGCAGAGCTTTCCCATCTCAGCAGCCCTAAACCAGCCCAGCATCTTCATGCCCCAGCACCCCTGGGGATGGGAATCATAGAATCACAGAATGCTTTGGGTTAGGAAGGAACCTTAAAGCCCATCTAGCTCCAATCCTGCCCTGCCATGGGCAAGGACACATTGACTAGACTCTGCTGCCTAAAGCCCCATCCAACCTGGCCTTGAACACTGCCAGGGTGGGGGCAGCCACAGCTTCTCTGGGCTGCCTGTGCCAGGGACTCACCACCCTCACAAGGAGTAAAGAATTTCTTCCTAACACCTAATCTAACTCTGCCCTCTTTCAGCTGGCAGCCATTGCCCCCTGTCCTGTCACTGCACTCCCTGGTGATCAGTCCCTCTCCCATTCTTCTGTAGGGCCCTTGTAAGTATTGGTAGGCTGGTGACAGGGAGGAAGAAGGTGATGAGGAAGTTTGCTGGCTCTTCTCCCTGTTCTTCACTCAGGCGGATGGATCACTACCCACTCACTACCTCAGAGCAGGACAGCCCGTGGCTGGTAAAACGTCCTGGAGATCATGGTCCAGACCTGATAGGGAAGAGGATTCCTGAGAGACACTCCTGAGAGACTCAGCTTAAGGCTGAGATTTTGTTGCCTGGGGCAACTGCCTTTTGCCTATGCCCAAAGCCCAACCTGTTTACCCAGGAGATGTAATTAACTTTTTCCCCTCTAAAGCAACTTTTTTACTACAATTTCCAACTGTTATTTCTGCTCGTAGGTTAGCATACATTTTATTAACCTTTATTTAGTTTTCAAATTAGCAGGACTTGCATCCTGATCAGTTTAAACAAGGCTATTAACATGGCAGTTTGTGCTCATTACCCAAATCTTAACAACCCCACCTGATCACTGACCCAAAAAGCTTTATCCGAAAATGTTGGTAAGTGATAGGACAAGGGGAAAAGGTCTTAAGCTGTGACAGGATAGGTTCAGATTTGATGTTGGGAAAAAGTTCTTCACCAAAAGAGTAGTCGGGATGTGGAACCAGCTGCCCAGGGAGGTGGTTGAGTCACCATCCCTGGAGGTATTTAAAAGACAGTTAGTTTAGATGCTTAGGGATATAGTTTAGGAGAAAACAGATATAGTTGGACTTGATGATCTAAAAGGTCTTTTCCAACCTGTGATTCTAACTGATTTCATTCCTGATCAGAATCCTACAAAGCAACTTAAATACAGGTCTGAAAACTTCACTACTCATCCTTCTCCAATACCCTTCTGGCCTCCAGGCCTGAGCTAACTACTGAGGTCAGCTTGTGGAACATTGGAGAGGGATCTGGGGCAATGACTTCACACATTTCTAGGGAAATTCAGTTAAATCTAGCAGCAAACAGCAGGTAAAGCCTACAAATAATTTTCACAGATGAAGCCTTCTGCTGCAAAGCTCGCTGCAAGAGCACAGAGCTAGCTTTTAATCTTCAGTCTAACAGTGTCACTGAGAGATACAGGCATTAAAATAACCACTTCCCCTTATCTGTGGTATATTACAGCTGTTTTCTCTCTCACATTGTATACAGAGTATTCAAGGGACAACTTCATAGCCTCTCAGTACCTTATACAGCTGATTCTCCTTGCTGAGGGAACATAATTCAACACCAAGAGCTCCCTTCTGTTGCAGAGACATACCTGGACATGAGTGGGAACAGCAGCAGGCTCCTACAGAGCTTTTAACAAAACTGGATTTTTCAGTGATTTTAAAAAATTATTTGACACAACTGGGGTAGCAAACATCATCTCAGCTGAGAGTTTTCATTCCATTTTCAAAGACATCCTCAAACAACAGAATGACTCTTTAAAGAGCAAGTAGCTGAAGCCAACACCCAGCTGCCACTCTTACCCTCACCCCGCTCTTCCCATTACCACCAAAATCACAGTCTTGCTACCAGGTACCTGCTTTTTTCTAAGCAAATTTGAAGACCAGAGTATCTAGGCAGTAACCTGTATTCTAAGCACATTTTTTCCCCATCACTATACAAATAAGCAGGACAATTTAGTTGGCTGAAATGAGCAGTTTTTCCAGAAGATGTAAGCATCTCATCAAATGAGATATCCTTAAGCAAACCAACAAAGGTTAAAACAGCATTAACATTGATGACCTGCTCACAAATTGTTTCTCACATGCTGAATGCAAGCAATACACAATACTGTGCTAATTCAATAACAAGAATACCCAGGAATCTTGTAGTAGGCTAGGTTTTTTAATTAATGGGTGCTGTATCAATCTTAAATGTCAACTACCAAGTTTCTACGAGCTACACACCATCCAGGAACATAACAGAAGTGGCAGGTATAATGCATCATATCTTACATAGTAATAAAAATACTGACTGCTATGCTTTATAAGGTCATGGCTTATCGCTGTCTCTCAACAACAACAACAAAAAAATCTGAATGTAACACTGGTCTCTGCATGATCTTCATAGTCAGACTTAATGAGGAGAAATCACAATTAATGGCTTTCTACAAACCAATGGATCACAAGTGACAGGAGCTTATTAACAATTTATGAAGGCCTGATTTTTTTTTTTTCTCTTTGCAGGAAGAGGGCTAGAAAATTGCAAAGCTATGATGAAAACTATTACATGGAATATGGGAACGCAGGTTTATAATCAGAACCCCCAGAGTGCCCATCACAGAGTACTAACAGACCATGGGACTGCAGCTCCAACAGGGATTAGATTTAAGGTATGGTGACAGAAAAGTACTTCAAATAGCATTTGCAAGTATATCACCATTGAGTAAAATGACCTATAGAGAGCAACTTTATGTATGATTAGTGATATACAGTATGAATCACAAAAGACAGAGAGGAAAGTTACAGGCTAAGGGAGAGCTGAGCAGGGAGGCAGACTTTGTTCACTCATCAGCCAAGCAACAAATGCGGCGCATTATCACAAGTTCCTGAAACCTTCAGTACCCGTGTTTCAAAATAACTCTTACTCCAAATAGACCCACAATTCAGATTTGAGTTATGGATAAAAAGCTCATGGCCATGTGTAGCCTAAGCTTCAAGAGTTCCAGTTCTCTGACCTTCTGTAGTTTTATTTTTAGAGTGACAAATCCTACAAAGACTTACATTTATACCTTCGGGCACATATAGACTTGTCCCAGTCTTGACACTGTCTCCTACTTAAAAAAGGGATCATGATAAATTTCTATTTAATCTTCTGTAGGAAAACAAGGGCAGGCAGTTTAGCATACAGCCTTGGAGAACTTCTGATGCACATTTACAGGCTAGCTCCACACAGAACATGCTGCCAGTTCTGTTTAAGACATGAAACACCTCTATTAGGCAGGACTTCAGCCAGTAAGGACCAAGAACCAGATGCCTTCCTGCAGTCTGGATTTACTGTTTACATGAAAGAGATCCTTGAAGATGACTTCTCTTATTTACTTTCCCTGGTCCAATTACTATTTGGTTGTCTGTCTCTAGTTCAGCAAGAAGCATAAAGAGGCTCCAGACCAAGATAACCAGGGAAGCAATCTTCAAAGCAGATGAAACCACCACAGGGCGGTTTTAGTTTCCTCCTAAACTGCACGTAGCTCTGCAAGTCCCTGGTAGACATCCCTGCCACCTGCAAACCCTTCCACGGCCACCCCAGAGCTCAGCTCAGGAGTGACAGTGGCACAGTTCCCAAGATGTTCAGTGGCTCAAGCCCTCAACTTCTTTGGCTCACTAAGATCTGCATGACAGAAAAGAAAAACAAGATGACCTCCTTCATCAATGTTAGCTTGAAAGAGGAAAATACCAGTGAAAGTACACTGCTAAAATGTTAGTAGCCTTATAGAATGAGCAGAGGTTCACACAGATCAAACAGTTCCACTACCAACATCAGCTATCACAATTAGAGAATTAACCCCTCTAACTTAGTAATTATGCCTCACATAAAGACACCTATCCAAGCAAACAGCAATATCTACATGCTCTTCTCCTCCCTCTCTTCCTCCCCACCACCACTTACAGACAAACCAAACTGGTGCTAGAGGATACTGGACATCTCACAGACACGGCAGCGGCTGAAGTGCCTGCACCCTGGAGCAGCTGCCCCTGGGCTGCCTGGGATTTGGAGGAAACATGGTTTGCAGCACAGTGCCATGCAGGGTTCCAACCAAGGCACCCAATGAAATGTACTTCCCTTTCATAGTACTGGACAACATAAGGAAATTTAAGAGCTTTTATTTTTAGTGGCAGAAAATTAAAAGCTGGAATGAGGTCAGAAGGGCTCTGCTTGTAGCACACCACTATAAAAAGTACTGGTGTCAAAGCAAGCATCATCAGTTCAAAGCTTGATCCCAATCACTCCCTTCTCTCTCCCCCAAGAAAAACTTTTAGCACCTAAAGCTAAATGTGTTTTCCATCCTAACATTTTGGTTAAGCAAAACCCACTGATTGTTTTTCCTGTCGCAGCCAGTTACTAGGGAGACACAAATGAAGGCAGAGTGATGAAACCTGGCACAATAATTCCAGCTATGACATAGATTGTGCACTCTTAGGTTAATTATTGAATTGGAGTGATTAGTTACAAAGAGAACTCCTGTTTTCCTTCTGCATCAATACATGCAAATCAGAGCAGGCAGCTGGAGACCTCAAAAGGCCTGGATTTTCCACCATCAGATTTTCTCCTTGCATCTGCCTAAACCCACCAATCCAGATTTATACTGGTGCAGAATAGAGACTAATCAAAGCCAGTGGCCCTATTTGAGTTAGGGCAGAAAATATCAGCAACCTTAATCTTTATAAGAAATCAATCAAGCCAGGCTTTAACGTAGCCTGGATGTTATACCCAAACCTGCTATTGCATAGTGATAGATGCCTGGTAGGTAACACAGCTTGAGAGCAGGGAAGAGATAATTGAAATACACGTGTAAACTATTAGACTATTACTCCCTGTGGGGCAGGCAGGGGGGGGAAGCAGCGACAGGATGGCTTCCAGGTGTAGCTCCTGGAACCCAAACTGCCTGACAGCTTCAGTCCAAGGGAGCAGGGAACATCAACTCCCCCTTGTTTATTGACTTAAATGGCACAAAGCTACAGATGCACACAGTATGACTATGGGCAATAGCTGTGAGACAGCAGAGGGGCAAATCCTGGTTAGGACCCTGCAGTGAACAGGTTGCTCTCCTTGACCATGGACTGACAGTGTCAGGAGGCAGAGAGGATGTGGAGGATGATGATGGTGGAAGGAGCAGGGGAAGTATGAGGGTCCAACAGAGCTGGCATCAACCGTGCCCTGCCCTGCCCTAGCTCCAGGCTTACAACCTTTAAGCAACAAAAGGCGAGTCTAAGCCTGATGTAGTCCAAATAAAGCAAGTGCCACACACATCCCCATCACACACATGTACACCTTTGCAGAGTGGAACACATGAGCAGAGCCAAACTGGGCTGCTGGGAAGAGTCTTCAGGGTGACCGTACACAGAAGCAATCAGTAATAGGTATGCACAGATCAATGGCTTCCCTATTACCCTCAGAGAAGAAAACCTTTAAAATCCTCAGGGCACCTTCTACTGTAATGCACCTGAGGATTCAGCCCCGATACTTAGTTTCTACCCACAGTTATTTTAGTCTCTGGTGTCTGGGGCCAGGAACTGCAGCAGTCATCCCATGCAAATGCTAAGGACAAAAACTGGAAAGCAGTTCAGTTTGTAGGGACCTATCTGGCACGGATTAGTTATTGTGTCTAGTTACGAGAAGCAATAGAAAAAGAGACTGCATCTTCTTACAGAGGTAAGTGTCAGAGATGTCCTTAGCTGTGAAAGAATAATTAATACAAGAGAAACCTGTAGCATTTCATATAAATATGAATAGGCACAAATAGTTAACTTGTAGAGCTGTGTGCTCCTTGCAATGCTATAAAAAGTAATAAAGCAGACTTAATTAATCTTGGTTATAAATGCACAAAAAGCCAACGTATTTACCCGCCAGCCACAGCATATGGTCTGCTTGCAGTTGTGATTTCCTCCCCCATGCTCCTGGTCCAAGTAGATTTTGTTCCATCCTTCCTCCCATCCCTGGCCCGTCCCCATAAACACAGATAGATGGTGAAACTTTTTCAAACAATCATTCCAGCTTGACAGCAAGTTTGTTTCTGCTTTACACTCTGAATGGGAAATAAAGCTGAGTGGCATTGCAAGTGATGACATCAGCATTAATACAGCCTCAAATTTATATTATGAATAAAGTATTTCTTCAGCAATTCCCCAAACCATTGGTATCTTTTCCTGGCCTCCAATTGCAATGTGTTAGCCAAAAAACCACATGCTTCATGTAACACCCTTAAGAGAATTCTGGAGATCTTTGCCTCAGTGGTAGCTTAGATCTTAAACAGCTTAAACCCCCTATGTGCAGGAACTGAAACTCTACAACCCAAACCACCAGCTGCTCCAGTCTCCCAACACACAACTCCAACGCTCATCTCCAAAAGCCAGTTTCCATCTTGCACCTCCAGTTTCCCTCACCCTTCAGTGAGCAGCTAATAGTAAAGCAACAGGGAACTTCCCAGCTCTCCCCAGTGCTCAGGAGATCCCTGACCACTGTGTGAGGTGGGTGTCCCATGAGGGCCAGCTGCCTCTGTTGAAAGATGACAGACACCAGCAGGACAGCCAAGTCAGCAGAGGACCAAGCCCACAGCAGGCTGGAGCCATCAAGCAAGTCCTTTTGGGGGTCCACCAGCACACTTAACCTGAAGACGTTCTGTATTTGGAGCATCGAAGTATTTTTGTGAAGACCTGCACTATTGCTGTGCAAATGGTTCTCATTAGTAAGGAATGGCTTGGTCTCTGCAAAGAGATTAACTTTAGTGAACTTATTCACTGGGTGAAAAACAACTTTCAGATGCAGAACTGCTGTGATCCTTACTTACCCAGGATGATTTTATGATATGAAATAAACCAGTTGCAAAATCAGTCTTGCTTCTTGCAGACTCTGGGAGCGAACAGCATTAAAGGGCATATTCATCAAAGGTTAGTGCTCCGAGTGAAGGAGTCCATATGGCTTTGGACTGGAGGAGGAGGTGGGGAGAGGTGAAGGAGGGGGAAGAAGAGGAAAATTTCACTGAGGCCAAAGGCCATGAGAGCTGCTGAACATTTATACTAGAGCATTGCGTCAGGAGGCCTGAATGCTATTTCCAGAGATAAGTCCAACAGACAGCGACTGTCAAATGCTAAAATGGAAAGAGTAGGACTCCTAACACATCTGGTACTGCATTTACCATGCTCACCAGAGTGGTTGAAGACAGCAGAAGAGCATGCAAATTGAAAAATATGAAAATCTTCAACATTAAAATCGGGAATAATTTCAAAATATTTTAGCCTCATTTGCTGTAAATTTCACGTAGCTGTTGTCCAAGTACTAATATTTATTGCAATGTTGAAGGACCCAAAATACTATGAGTAAATTTATTCCAAGCTTTATTGTGACAAAAGTTTTTTCCAAAGTCTCAGTGTCCATACTTTGAACAAGTGTTGAGAAGCTCTCACTACAGAAAAATGCAGTTTTAAGATTCTGAACATTAAATAGAAATATTTAATTACATTAAAGTGAAGTGTGCAGACAAAATGAGATGAGCTCATGTTGATTTGATTTAAATATAAATAAAAATTTAAATAAATATATTGGTAGATAGATAAATAAACAAGAGTCTGTAAGTAGTAGGCAAAAAGACCTCAGGAAGAAATAGCTGTTCTTTGTCAGCAAAGGATAAGAAAAAGCAGAAGACCAAGGAAAATGGACTTTAACCCTTCTCCCTGTGGGCTCCACCACCCATTTTTGTGGGAGCTGCTCACCACTGATAGCTGGTATCTCCAAAACAGTGCTGCAGAGTGCCTTCAGTTTGCTGGCTGCCCTGTACAAACTGGGCTGCTCCGCAGGAGCTGGGGATTAAGTGAGCAAACGTACCAGTGCCTCAAGTGCGTGACCAGATATTGTGCTGCAGTTCAGCTGGCATTTGCACCAGACCTATTTCTACCCCATATATCACAGAGAGGGGAAAAGTTAAAGCATCAGTACCATAAAGAGATTTATAAATGCTGAGGTTTAGTTACAGCAGATTGAATTTGTGTCTGTGTCTTATCAAATTTGGGGTGAATTATGCCACAGATCTCAAGTTGAGGTGCATGGAACAAACATGCCATTCATTTCCATCCAGGGCTCAAAGGAGAGAGCCAGATGTGGGAGGTAAGGTGAAGTATCATTTAACTATAGATGTTAAATTCAGATCCTGAAGTGTGCTAAGTGGGCAATAAACAACCCCAAAACCCAACAAGTGAGAAAACCTATCTGTTGTCATTGGTTAACTTGATTATAGCCTCACCTCAACATGGAAAAGATTCCAGTGTCCTGCACAGCTCGTCCTGGTCACAGAGCTGACTGCATCCCTTAGCTTCCACACACCCCTCTCCACACCCCCTCCCCCAAATAAAAAAAAAAGGGAATACTTTATGCAACTAAAAGATATGAGACAGCTGATCACGTTTTCTCCTTACCAGCACATGCTGTACAACTGAGCCAGAGTTTAAGTTGGCAGAACTGTATTCGGAAAAGCTTGCGACACGCTATCAGACTTCCCACAGCTTCATTACATATCCTTGTGCTGAAGCAGAATGAAAGTTATTCCAAAGACTGAGAAAATGTCAGTTTAAAATATTCCTGTGAGAAGCTGGCACCAGTTATCTTGCTTAGTGTTTTCACTGTAAATTAATTAGCTCTTCTACAGACACATTTTCTATTTATAACTTTCCTCTCTGATATTGATGCTGACTTCTTCCTGCCTAAATATTAGATGCCATCTGTGGGTTCCCCGTTGTTTCACCCACAAGTCAAACAAACAAACCACAACAGAAAGTGCTGCTATCGGTGCATCCAGAAAAAGAGCTGATGTTGTATTTTAAACTTGAATATATATAGTGGACAAGATGCATAAATGGAATAACAACGATAATCACACAAGTGGCTGCCCTGGATATCTACTGAAAAAAAAAAAAAAAGAGTGTTGGCCCACTTTCCCCCAACTTTCCATGGAAGTTTCTCATGCCCTGAATATAGGGCATTCCCCTCAAATCTTCACCTTCCATCAAAGCAGCCATTAAGAACCTGAAGCCAAACACTACCTGTACAATAAAGTTACTAGTGGAATACCCCATGCAAGCTTTCAACATTTTGAAGGCAACTGAAAAGCAAAATATTGTTAGGGAATCTTGCAATTCAAAAGAAAAATAAAATTCAATTTTCTCCACGAATCCTGTGGGGAAACAATTTCTCACCTTTTCTCCCCAGTCTTTGCTTTCTGTCCTTCTGTTTTATATCAGCTGCGCACTCCAGCTGTCCCTGGGTAAGGAGGACATGCAGGTTCACAGCACCCGCCCCCCAGTTCCCCCTCCAGACCAGGGGCAGCATCCCACGGGAAACAGGCACACTCCGAAGCAAAGCAGCCCTACCAGGCACCACAGGGCAGAGGGCAGTTTATGTCACCCTCCCTTGTGCGCAGCAGTTCTCCTTCTCCTCCAGGGCACCAGGCCAAGAATGGTGAACTCTGGTTATAAGTAATAGCATGGGACCCCCTGCAGTCTTTTACAATTTTACTTTGGAGAACATCCTACTAGGTGGGATTCATAAAGCCAACAACAATAAGCTGTTCCTCAGCCTTGTCTGGAAAGGTTTTGGCAGGTGGGTTGGAGCTTGGACTTGAGGTTTGAGGTCTTTTGGGGGGTTTGGTTGGTTTTGTTTTTTGGTGAGATTTGGGGGTTTTTAATATTTTTTTAATCTCTCTTCAGAAAATATCAGATTGTGTAATGGTTATTCCAAACCTCTATGATTTCTAATGCCATGATTTTAAAAAGGTGCAAGAAAGAGACAGATATTTTAAGAACTTTCTGAGCTTTGTCATTCCCCCTCTCATAGCAATATGCACTTCTTCTATAGCGCTTTCAGAAAGAAATCAAAGGACTATGAAATGCAAATATGCACAGGGAAATGAAATAAGTTGTGAAAAGCCACACAAAAAGCTGAAACCAAGACAGTAAATGTCTCATACCCACAACCAACCTCCACTGCTTGCTTCACCGGGCTGCTCTATCTTTTCATAAGGGCTTTGACTTTTATTAATAAAATTCAGACTAGATATAGGTTATGGGAAACACAATGACAGATAGAAAACACTGTAGATCTTTGTTTTAATCCCAAGAGATGGAGATGGCACCAAAAAATAAATGCACTGTAATCCTCTATAGATAAGTAATATTTAAGTCTAAAAAAAATAAAATAAGGACTTGAACTGGGAATAGGTAGCTGGTATGCTTCAGCTGAAAGTCTGTAACAATTATACAAAATTCCTGCCCACCTTCTCCTAGCATTATGAGTATGTTGGATAAGAGGGGTTTTTCCTTCAAAAGAAAAAAAAAAAACAAACCCAAAACCTAAACTATGGAAAGTTTCTAGTTCATAAGAGTCACAGGGGAGGGTGTTAGGGACAAAAGGCCAGGAATTCTTTGGAGAGAAGAACAAGTGGTGTAAAAAGGAGGCACCTGAAAAACTGCAGTGACTTGCAGACTCCAGAGAGTGGAGAACCCTGCATGATCCATCCAAGAGATTGTTGCTCAAGCAACCAGAGATAAGCGTTATGCACTGAAAAGAGTATGAAGAAACTAAACAGGAAAAGCCATTGTCACTCTCAATATTTTTCTTTCTCTAGATATAGTATGATAGAATAGGAAAAACTTATTGCCTTCATGAATTCTTATCAACATTTAGTGTCCTTATATACCATGCATTAATATTTCATACATTCAAGATGTGTGAAGGCATCCGTATACCACATTTTCCCTTCAGCGTACAGCAGAGATCCTTGATATGCATTGTCGTGGACCAATTATTTAGTAAACATTTCTTTACAACAGCTTTTACTAAAGCTTCATAGAGGACCTGAAGGTCTATTTCACCTGGTGCTGCACATAGCCATAATAAAAGCCAGAGCTCAGAGTCTCAATTGTTTGAAATCAGTTCTATGAACATTGATCAATTTTCTTGTTCTCATTCTTACCACCAGTTCTGATTTAGCTCCCAACAGAAAGAAAAAACAAACAAAAACTCACCCACAAAAAAAAAAAACCCTCACAAAACAAACAAATAAACAAAACCAACACTAAAGCCACATCTTGACCAAACATCCTTGTCTGCCTTGGAAAACATCTCACATGCTTCATACCTTCCAGTGACTCACAATACCAACTCACAGTTACCAGTTTTTCATCTTGGCTAACATATCATGAAGTTCACTTGCCAGCTAATAGTTTTATATATTTCTTATAAAACTGGAGATATGTTAATGAGCTTAGTTGTAGGGTTAATAATTCTTCAACTCTGTTTGCAGATATTACTCCACATCAACTAGAAGGAAAAATACCAATTCACAGCTGAGGCTTTTAGGTTTTTAGTAACTCTTTAAGTACAGAGTATTGCAAAAGTGAATCACATCTGCAAAATGACTAGCAAAATGATTGTTTGGAGTCACAGTAATCACATTCCAGAGGGATATGATACCAAAATGCAATTTCTGAAAGACCTTGAAGCGGTAGCAGTCTTTGTGTTTACAGCAAGTGCTTAGATCCACTAGAATATTAAAATCCATAAGATGTTCTTGATCAAATGCCTTCTAACCCTTGCACATACAAGCTCCAATAGTAGAAGAAAGTCAAAGTGGAATATAGTTCCTTGATCAGTTTTTCCATTAATATTACATATCTCCTCCTATTCAAGTTTTATCAGGAAATAAATTAAGAGCAACTATTTAATATGACCCAACTTAAAAGCACTGAATACTTCAGAGCATAGAAAAATGTGGGGGAAAGAGAATTAAAAAAAAAGTGACAAATAGAAAAACAAGTGTTTGACAAAAAAAAAAGGCAAGTGGGGCAAAAGCAGGGGCATAAAAAGGGGGGGGGGTAGGAAGAAAAAAAGGAAAGAGTTATACAAGAAGAAACCATAAAGAAGAAAAATAAAGAGATCCAAAAGCAGAGGCACAAAAAGAAAGAAACTTACAAAAAGTAACTGAAAAATTCTGAAGCAAAACACAAAGAAAGACCCCTCATTTCACCTACTGTATTTTCTTCAATCTTCTATTTACACAAATAAGAGATGAAGTAAGTACCAAGGGCAAGTTAAATGCTAAATTCCTCCCCAATCACATATAATGGAATGAAGTTTTCTACATGGCTCTCAGAACAGACATACCAGAGTCACTTACTGATATTAAGTTTGGTTTATCTTCTTAATAACTCTTTCTAGGGGAAAATAGAAGAGTTTCATCATGAGAACAGGCCCAGTAATTACATACAGGTCTTTCCCCCTCTCAGTGATGAAGCACCGGCCATGCCTAGACTCAGCTTGGTGTATGTCCAGCACAACATCAAAAAGGACCGAGCACCCATCAGGTCTCCTAGAAGTCCTGGGTTACTAAATTGGGAAAGCATTAAGTACGAATAAAAGGGAAATGATGGATCTGAGGAACTATTCTTCTGACATTTATGCTAAAGGTTCTTCCAGAAACAGTTTATGCCCAGACAACTGGTTTCACCAGTGCCCATAGCTTCCTAATCAGATTACAAGATTGAGTCATTAGGGTCAAGTGACCAGCCACAAAATGATTAAAGACAGTAATCAAGAAATCAAAACTAATTAGTACCTAAGCCTATTAAAGTGGCCTAGAAATAAATTACTTCTACATGAATTTATGTCCAGATGTCCAATTTTGAAAAGTAATAGAAGTTTTAGAAATTGGTAGGTACAAGTCTTGGCACAGCAGAATACATGAGAAGAGTGCAGGACTCCCAGTCAGCATTGTTCAGGTGAAAAAGCAGATTTTAAGGTGTCAAATGTCACCGGGCTTGAGTTGTCTTGCACAGACTTCATGGTTAACTCATCTACATGGGAACAAGACTAAATCTATAAACTTCAGGAAGTTTTACTCCTAGATGCAAGAGCAATAAAAATAATTGGTTTCATAAGTTCTGAGCGGCTAAGGGAAGAAAGCTAGAGAACAAGTAATCTCTCTCAACTTGTACTTATTGGAAAACCTCAGTCTGAGATTTTGGTTTATGTGAACACCCAGAAGCCAAGGTACACTCTAGGGCCGGTTTAGTATGCAGAACTGGATGAGGTGCCACCAAGTTTCTAGTCTTTACTAATGGAAATATTGCAAATGCAAGCCTTCATCGTGGCATTTCAGCATTTTTGTATTTATTCCCCATTAAAAGCAAGAAATGGGGATGAGCATAAAAATTAGAAGCTACAGAGAAGAGAAAATAATCATCCAACTATTTTACTTGTCAAGTTCAATTTTGGTTTTATTTAAGAAAAGGATTTTGGCTTTTTTTTTAGTTATTATTAGAAACATGAATCCAGTGAGATTTATGCATTCGCTATATATATATTATGCATGTGCATAGTCAGAATGCTTTTGAACACAATACCTCTAAGAACTGTGAAATTAAGCACATTATTCTTCCCATATCTGAGCTTTTCTTGCTATCCCAGTGTTTATTGAAAGATGTCAATAAATTTTAGGGGGGCTCATATTCTTACATTTCATAATGACTTACCACAAAGTACATTTATGGATTTTTCTCATGGGAACAAGTCACATAAAAATATGCATAACTAACTGAATAAGCAAGAGTAATAGCAGGAATTTTTTAGGTTAAAAATTAATAGTTTGATGATTCTAGTAAATAGAAAACCAGAAAGATTCCTTCCTCTCTTTTTGATTTGTAACCATAAATGTTCTAATGCATTTTGATGTTTCCTTGGCTGCAGCATCATGCCAGTTTGTAGTATAAAGGAGTTGATGTTCCAATGCCATAATGCAAACATACCTACCCCATACCTACTCTCTCCTGCAAGAAAGTGAGCAGCACCCTTACCAAAGGATGAGGGAGGCAAGGTGCTTCTACTCACCTTGCAAGCAGAAACTACTCCTAGCAAACTTGTGCCAAGAGCATTCTACTTGATTATGTTAAGTCCATCTATGCTCAGGCTGCCTTTTCTTCCTGTAAACACTGCTAAGTAAAAGAGGTGGGGAGGGAAGAAGCATTTTGATTGTTTTGGGGGTTTTTGTTGTTGTTGTTGTTAGGTGGATTATTTTTTTTTATGAGGCAGTCTGACAGAATCAGTCTTGGACTCGCCTTTTGCAACTCTGTCTACTGAAATACAGCTGTCTGTCAGACATTGTGATTTCAACTGAACGAGCTTATTTTTTAAAAGGCAACCTACTTTCCATGGAAGGCTTCATTTTATTACATTTCTGAAGCATACACAATGCAGAAAAAGAGGTCTAAAAGACAGCCGGGCAATCAAAGGGAACAGAAATTGTAGCCGTATCCCCTAACACCACACTCTCCTTTAGGAATATATCCACAGTCACATATTTTAGCTTTTAAGTGAATGAAGAGTTAGATTCCTTTTCAAACTTTTCTCTTTCCTTTCTTGCTTACACCAGTCCTTACCATTTTTCATCTGCTCACACATCTTGCCTCAGTTTTTTCACTAGCTCTGTATGATTTCTTTAGCTGTTCTTCCCCCTATAAAGAGCCGTGCTGATTCTTTCAGATCTCTGGCTGCAACAGTATCTCACAGCCCTCTCTGATGGCCCTTTGCCAGTCATTCACTTGCTCTGGAGCTAATGCTGGGACTTGGTGCAAAAAAGAACCATCCTGACGCATGTTTAAATGAGCTCAGATACCAAGAATGCTATTTTTTAACCATACTGGACTATTCTAACCACAGAAGTGTGAAGCATAGGGAACACCAGCTGCAGATTTTAAGACCTAAAGAGGATTGCATCTGCACTGTTGTCTGAAGCAAAGACACTGCAAAGGTTTGGTTCGCTTGGCCTGAGACAGGGCTACTCTAGGAGAAGGTAGCTCCAGCTTCAGTTGGGGTGAGGGTAGGAGCACATCTGGGCTGGGGGACCATAAAGGCACCACTGTGCCCTGCCAACTCCTTCAATAGAGCCAGGAACCCTGAGCTCACCTTTATAGCTGCCAGTGCGGGCAGCACTCAGGTCAGTAGTATTAATGACTGAAATTAATTAAAATTTGCCCCAGTAAGTGGATTTCTGCAGGTGCATCATGAATGAAACACAACTCTGCCTGCTGTCTTACATGGAAAAGAGTTCAGACTGGCACGCGTAGCACACTTCTCAGGGCGACACGAGACATGTCTGTCAATAATTCAGTTTGAGCTTGTTAGGTGTCTCAATGTGCACATTTCTTGAGGTTTGGCTACCAAAAACTGTGCTTTAATTACTGTAGCCTCATGGCTATCTCTAGCCCCTGCAAGATGTTTTTGCAGGATGCATTGTGCTCCTTGCAGTAGCAGCAGCTGCGGAGCATCACCAGGACGCATTCGTGAGGACAGAGCTTCTTAACACTATTTCACTCGCTTAGGTGGGAAAATCAGCGCTAAGCAACCCCAAACCTCTCTACCTCAACCCCAAACCTCTAGTGTAAGCTTCTTGCTTACACTAAGCTTTCAGTCATTCTGGTTACTGTGCTGCAAAAGTGATGCGAATCACTTGTTTGTTAGCACTGAAAACACTCGTTTGGCCTGGCTGTAAAACAAGCCCATCCCTAACAAAAACAGCAAGAGGGGAAAAAAAAATTAAAAAAAAAAAATCAAAATCACATTAAAGTAGTTACAGCAAATTTCCCAGGTAATGAAGAGGGTATGGTCCTTCATTTCCACTTCTGTCATTAGTTACACATGTTGAATTTTAAAATATTTTTCCATGATCACAGACTATATATGCCCTGGGAAAACAAATATCTGGGGGAGGGAAAGGAATTTGCTGAGGAACATTTCTCTAACAGTAGTTTTTTCATCCACTGATTTACAAGCCACTGATTTACAAGCTGTGAATGAATAGTAGCCTTCAACAACAGGAAGCTATGCCATTGAGAAACCCTATAGCGTCAGGTGGAGCCTGGAGACAAGCCCGTCTGCTAGCAGGGAAATTCACTCCAGGAGCCCCCTGTAATCAGAGCTGTTAACCAGAAGGAAATGTCTTCAGTACTCTTACATGGCCCTTAATCAGATACTGACAGAGTCCCTTTGATCAATGCATTTTCAAAACGAGTGTAACTGCAGTTTACAGTATGTCTGCGCGGATTTCACGGCCAGTTCCCAGTGTGTGCAGTCAGAGGAATGGCTCTGACTTCACCCTCTGCTCTCCTTTTCTTTTGCTGTCTCAGAGGACGGAGTCAAAGAGAATTAGAAATTATCAACACGGAGCGCCTCGGATGCTTAATAGCTTTGCCGGTCCCGCGTGCGCGGCAGGGAGGCAACCTCCGCTTGCGTGCCTCATAGCATTTTATGGCCTCGGGGATGGGGCGGCAGGAGAGAAAACACACTTGGCCAGCTATTTCTGAAGGGTCCAGGCTGGTGGGGAGGCAAGGCTGAAGAGCCAGACTAAAACAGTCTCCTGTAGGTTTACCGTAGCCTAAATATCATAAGGAAAGTATTACTTGAGATTAAGGCCCCGTATCCTGGAAAGCTACCTTAGAGGGAATTACTTTAATCAACTACTGAGCGTTGGATGCGTAATGACTTGCAGAGGGGTATCGCGTGACAACAATTAGCTTTGACCAGAAACGTATAATCCAAAATCCTGCAGCCTTCAGCGTAAGGGAGAAACAAAGAGCTACCAACATTCCTTGTTCGTCGTTCCCCATCATGGGGCATTCCACAGCATGAGAGCTGGCACAGCCCACGACTAATTTCTTCAATTGTGAGAGTAATTTGGGACACCCGAAAGGCTTGGGTGTTTTTGCTGATACAGGAAAGGGCCTGTGTTTCTCATAAGCAGAAGACCACAACAAGAGGTTCCACACCTTACAGAAGAGGAAGAGTGAAAGGAGACTGGGGTTAAGGGGCTGAGGTGAAGGGGGTGTGGAAGAGGGCGAGAAAGATGGGTTTAGGTCCCATTCCACTAGAAGAATGCGCCACGAGCAGAGAGATCATCAAGAAAGAGAGGAATATATTAATCAGGGAGTCATTCCCCATGCTCTTACATCACCTGGTTGTACCCTGGTACAGCAGGGGTCCAAGCAGTGGGTGATCGTACATAGCATATGCAGTGAACTGTGTAGCACATATGGTATATACATTGCAGAAACATAAGATAAAAGCTCACCTGCTGTTCTGTGGCTTTCTTAATAGAGTGCCTACGCACCAACGGGTGAATTAAGAGTAGAGTAACAGCTTTAACTCTAGATTTCCTCACCTCTGTGTTAGAAGGCTTTTTTGTTTAATTTAAGTACTTATTAAGTCACTGAGGAAATAAAGGAAATGAAAAATGTGATGTTAAGACAGATTGTAATTTAAATGGAGCAAAGAAGCCTTCTCAATTTTATACAGTCTTATTACATAGCCAAAAATACCTCACAACACAGAACAGATATGAGAAGATCTATTTCACAGCAGATGGACTGCTGAACCCAGAACAAGTAATAATAATAATAGAAACAATTAATGTGTAAAAGCCCGCTCTATAAATGGCTCAAGAAGTGGGAAGAATACTAGTGCTGTTGTTCACAGACAGGTCAAGGAATCAGACGAGACGAAAGGTAGCATTCAAATGCCCTAAAAGGCTGCACAGCTCCAACAACGAAGAGAAGATCTTCTCAGCAAGAAACTGTGTTTCATTTTGAATTTGATACTGCACCTGTATGCAATGTATATGTATTTCATTGAGCATTTGTGTTTGGACAAGGGAAGCACCCAAAAAGCTCACAGCATCTTGTGACTGAGATCCCGTCTTGGGCATACTGCTTACGCCTTTCTCCTCCAACTGTAGGAGGCAAGATAAAGCATTACACTGAAGATGCATCCAGGTCCTGATCTAGCAAATATATGCAAATTAAGATTGTTGGTTATTATTATTATTGATATTTTCCTGGAAAATAATAATTAACAACAACCCACAAACAAATAAAAAACCCCAAACCCACAGCAAACAAAACCAAAACCACCCAGATTTCCTGGACTTCACCACCTGTCACACAATACATATTGTACCAATCTGTTTTTTGACTAAATATTATTTTTCCCTTCATGCATAAAGCTGACTTATAATGCATCCTTATGATTTTGCTTGTAGTACAAATTAGCTTCTAAGTAATAATGTCTCTAGCGCTGATTCCACCATCTATCTACTGTAACCTTTTAACACAGAAACTTTAAAAGTTTTCTATTGTTTCATGCATTGTTCCATGACACCTGTAGAACATCAGCAGACCATATGAACAGTTATTTGTTAAAAGTTTTCTATTTCTTAGTAAATTATTTTTATCCCTATTGTCAAGTATCACAACAATAAAAGTTTTGTGAGGTTCAGAGACAGAGTAATCCTGCCCCTAAATCTGTATCTATTTGCATCTCCTCATTCATCCACACATTCCCTCTGTTTAAGGGACAAAAGCAAAGAAACTCTAAGGTGACATAGAGATACAGCACACACTTAAGGCAGCTGTTGTTGATGAGAGACTAGAATAAACGTAATAGACCACCAGGAAGCTGCATCTTACAACTCTGCAGCCAATTATAAGAGTGCTCATCCCTCATGTTTTCAGAGAAGAGACCAACTTTTGGAAACAGAGTTCTTGGTGTTGCCTCCATCTTTCCCCTTCTTCCCATCTCAAACCACTGCAGGGCTTGTGCTCCTCAGCCACCAAGAACAGAGTCAGGTTGCCAAGAACCCCACTCCTCACAGATTTGTACTTAACCCTTTCAAAGTGAAATGTGTCCCTTTGTCTTACCAGGATGCCTTTTGTCTTACCATCTGTGATGTGGACTTCAAGGATGCATGACCAAGGAAAATTATGTAAGATAGCTTGCACAAGCAGATGGATGATCTTCCTCCCTGTGCCCCTACCCACCTCCCTGTGAGCTACAGGATCACAGAAGGGTAAGGGTTGAAAGGAACCTCTGGACATCTACTCCTATGCCCCTGCTAGAGAAGGATCACCTACAGCAGGTTGCATAGGACAGCATCCAGGTGGGCTTTGACTGTCTCCAGAGAAGGAGACTCCCCAAACTCTCCGGGCAATCAGTGCTCTACCACCCTCACAGTTAAGAGGTTCTCACCAAAACCTTTTGCAGCACAGAGGGAACCAGCCAAAAAGGTGGGGAGAAACTTTTAGTCAAGTCCTTAGGCTGCAGGTTCCTCCTTGTTAACTAAAGAGAGCTGATACAAATTGAAACAAAAAGGTAACAATATTAACGAGCCCAAAGTGGCTTCAGTGAGGTTGGTTAGCCTAGAGCTTTGTGTCTGTCCTGCCACACAGAGCTCAAGTGGCTTGAGGAGACAACAAAGCATGGAAGTGGAAATCCTTCCTAGCTGCTGTAAGATGGATGTCAGATGTTAGGATGATGTTGTCCTTGTGGATGTTTATACATCTACATCTTTAAAGCCAAACATAAACAAACAAGTGAAATCACTGTGCAAGCTTAAATACAAGAGCAACCTTGTGTGCTAGCCCATAGATGGAAAGCAGATGTAGGACTTGGTAATTAGGCCTGATTCAAGCTGCCTGAAGTGCATAAAAGCAGTTGTTTTGGAAATGAAGGGAGGGACTAAGGTAATGTAAACACAATTTGTCTTTTTGCTGCACATGGCAACAGATTAAAGCAAATGAAAGCAAATTAATCACAGGGAAAAAATTAATAAAGATCTTCAGGGAGGGCACTCCCGCGCTATCATCCTTCAAAAATGAAGTGTTTTAATGTTGCTGTTTCAAAGCTTGTCTTCCAATTATTTAGATCTGCAACCTGTTCAGAAAGCTGAACTATTTCAGGAAGTTTTACATTTATTGAACAAATGCCTCTGAAAATGCATAATGAAAGTGACTGAATTCATCAGGAAGAGATTACCGATAGGTCTGTGGTCCGGTCAACGGGTTCAAGACCTTATGCTGGAGAAAGATTGAATGCTAGCAGAGGCTTTTCCAGATGAATGGCATTGATACAAAATGATGCCAGGCAGAAGTCATCACAGTTGTACCATATAATTTCATAAAAGTTTCTCTTGGCTTTTGCTTCACAGCGAATTGGAACACTTCCCACTCTTCACCCAAAGAATTGAAGTGTGACTGCACTCATAGACAGAATTCATAGGTTGCTCTGGTATCCTCTCAAGACAAACTGGAGCCTCTGAACGTTGAATCTAATTAAGACTCCTCTGACACCCGCGCCTGAATGTGAAATTCCTTTGTTTATCTCACTAGATGCTGTCAATCACACACAGTACACAAACACATTTTATTAAACTTAATGAAAATGTTACATTAAACATTGAAGTCATGTAGGATAACAATCCGTTACTTACAGTATTATCACACAGATGAAGAAATTCTTTTTTTGTCTTTGAAAAATAAGATCTGATGTTTATTAACTGCCCATAGCTATACTGAGGACATCAGTATCGTAAACATTCACAATACCTTATCTTTGTTTACCCATTCTCATCACATAGCTCCACTTTGTTTACCCATTCTCATCACATAGCTCCAAAACGTATCCATTGCTTGGAAACAGGATTTTAATGAGGTAATTCCAGAAGCCAAAGCATCACAGAAGACATCCACTCCTCTGGGATTAAACATATGCATTCCCACCATACCTACATAGTAACCTTTGTAACAGCAGTATTATGACTCTGTGTCTCTAATTTTGCCCCTACTCTACTAATGCATGAAAACCAGACTAGAATAGTGTTAGTATATTGTTCAGTATCAACCGAGTCATATTATGCATCCACTATATATGCAAATGCAACATCCCAGGCTCCTACACCAAACACTGCTAAGAAGAAAGGAGGTTCTCCAAGCCCCCTCAGTACAGCAGCATCATACCACCAGTGCTCAGCTCCAAAGTCTGACAGTAATTTTTCCATGTAACCCCAAGTAAGTCACTGAGGTACTCTCATTAGTGCCCTAATAAGCCTTGCAAGAAACCTAAATACCTGTCTTGTTTTTGGTGGTTTTTTGGTTTTTTTTTTTTTTTTTTTTTTTAAGGCACAAGGGGATACTGGTTCTAGTGATAGATAAGATTTAGGCTCCTTGTCCCTGTGCTCAGAGAACATATAAAAATAACATAGACAGAATTCCCTTTTGTCCCCCCAGCCTGAATTTTGTCACTTTTGCCTGGGATCTAGCTGCTTCAGAGCATGAACAACCTTATCTGCACATGCAGTTGTTTTTCAGGAGAAGGGTCCTTGAGTGGAACCTCCAAGAACAAACAATACAGATATTCCTGTTATGTGCCTCGCAAGCTGTTCTTGGCATTCTGCACCACTGGAGTGTGTAGTGATTCTTGTTGTGGCCAGAGATGCAAAGATTTTGGAAAGAATGGAAAGAGGCTAAAGAGCACTGTGCCTAAAGCTAGCTTTCCTGTAACATCACAGTAACAGTTTTTAGTAATGTGGTATAGTTTTGGCTGGGTATTGTAGGGTTTATATAGCGTCAGGCTGAAAGGAATTACATTAAAGCACTTGCATCACTACAGAACAGCAGAATGGATCCCCCTCCTCCCACACACACCACTTTGGTTGTGACATTTAAGATGTGTTAATGTTAGATTGCTGCCCTGCAAAAGGAGAAGTGATGTTACATTTGTAATGTCTCAGATTTACGCGTTCTGTTTAACAGAAAGAAAAATATCACAACAGCTTCAGTGCCATTCCATTAGAATTTTAAAACAGGATAATGAGTTAAATATCTCCTTCATTTCAGATAATTAGAGGCTTGGATGCACTTTGAAACATTAGCTATTGATGTAGCTTTAGTCTGAGCTACATACTAAAGCATATGCCAGCAAAAATAAATCTCTGAGGAAAGAAGTGCTGAGAAGGGGGTTTTGGGGTTGCTTCCTTGCAGTGAGGGCAGAACGAGTAAGCAGCACGTGGTTGTCCAACTTATGCAAGCTCCTTCTACAGTCATCATCTACCCTCAGCACTGGCTTCTGAACTACTTATGTACTGATTCACAGAAAGCCTATGTATAGAACTACTCACAGAATAAGATGTTTTGCATTAGCGTTGCTTTTTTAGTACTGGGGTAGGGTTTTTGGGGAGGCTAAGCACGGGGTGGTAGTGTTAGGTGTGGGATTTTGGGGGATTTCCTTTTTTATAAAGTCCAAGGCAGCAGAGTTCCCCAGATTGAGTTCTCATTGCAATCGACCAATGGTCAGATTCAAAATGCCTGCTAGATCAGCTAGATTGTCTTTCACAAGAGAAAAGAGTCTTTTGCTTTTTCTTCAGAGCACACCTGCAAGCTGAACACAGTAGCAGCTCTCAGGCACTCATTTGGTGTCATTTAGATAAAGAAATTCACACACATCACCAGAAGACTGCTTTATTGTGAGTTTTTGGGGGAGTTTCTTTAGATCAAGACCATCTTTCTTGTTCACATAGAGTAAACCTCAGGAAAATAAAAGACAAGTCTCAGACATTGGGCTACACAACTGCTTCAGATTTTATCCTCTTTCCATTGTGCCCAATTCCTGCCCCACACATCAAGGGTTGCCAGTATCCGTTGTTTTGAAGACTTATTTGTATTTCCTAAAAAATACACAAACAAAAAATAAATACAAAAAACAAACCAACCCTATGCACCACTAAGCAATCACCTGAAGGCCAGTTTAATTACTTTTCCCTTAGCAGATTTTTTTCTCTGTCACTGTTTAAATATTTCATGACTTTTTGATTCCAACAAGTTTACCTTATCAGGTCTCCCAGTCTCCAACGATATTGAACTCTGTGAGATCTCTTTGTCCGGGGATCCAAAGTCTTTTAAGGTGGATCTCTGCAAATTGCTTTCTAACCTCACATATTCAGCTATACAGTATTTCCTCATAATGTCCTCTCAGCCACCAGCATCTTGAACTCTTCATGAGTTCATGTGACACATAAAAATGGCTTCATTGTGGTGCATTAAAATACAGATGGCAAAGGACAGTTCAAACCCAATTCAACACATTCTTAGCAATTCTTTCTGCTCAATAGCAAGTTATTCTGAAGAACAGTGCAAGGACCTGTGCAAGTATAGGAAAGGTAAGCCAGCTGGATTGCCATCCTTCAGCCTCCCCTCCAGCCACACTTAAATACAGACTCCCAAGGTTTTGGGCAGGCAATCCTCATCCATACAGCCTGTCAGCTATTGCTACAGAGGATTAACTGAGATATACTACATAACACGAAAAAAAAAAAAAAAGAAAAACTTGGAAAAAAACTGGTACCAACTTAGTAAAGATCTCCCTTTAATGAAGTGATGTGTTCACTATCTCCTTCCCCCCACTCATCATTCCAATTTTATTAATTTAAGTAATTAAAATTTATCATTACACTTACGTAGGCAAAGGAATTAAAGTGGTTTCATGATAATGCAAGTAGTCTTAGCAGATACTTAAGGCTGCTTCCATCACCATATTCCCACCAGTGACAAAAATTTCCTGGACATTCAACCCAGAGCTTTTGCCCCACTTTAAAGAAAAACACCCCAACAAACCCAAAACACAACCAATCAAAATAATCCAACCCACAGCTCCCAGAAGACAGCACACCCAAACCCGGCACACTGAGGCATTCCTGCTTGCTGAGAGCTCTTCAGGACAATATTTTTCTATTCCACTTTCACCCGGAGTGAATAAAGTGTTGAGCAGCCATGGATGAAGATGTGCTGCTGAAACCCAAAATGCTTTAAAATTGAAACTGTTGGACTTTAAGTGGCTGTAGATAATAGATTAAAAGCAGCACAGCTGCAGCTCAGCTAACAGCACTGAGTGACAAATGATGGCCCTAGGTAGAAGGGAATGGCTTCCCTGCAGTGCTTTGCTCTTTAGCAAGTTTTTAGCACGCTTACTAATCAAATATGAAAATAAGCATGTCATCAGCAGCACCTTTTAGTTTATGAAGGGACTTGAAATAAAACCTCACATACTTCTCATGCCTGCAGCAGAGATAGAAATTAATGAAAGGTTTTCCATCTGGAAATTATCATTTGCTGTAAACATCTTTCCCCTTTCTTTATATCAGAAGACCAAACATCCAAGTGTCAACAAGGGATTTTGGAAGACTTTAACAAGCTACAGCACAGTCAAAGCCAAAAATGCCGTATAAACTACCAGCATAAAGAAGCTCCTCAACTCTACCAAGGTAGGGCTTTCTAGCCCTAGTGCTTCTTTCCTGGATTTGTTTTCTTCAGTGTTTCTCTCTCTGCCTGCAAAACCCAAGACTTATCCTTAGCCTTCTTTCTGCCTTTCCACACACACACACCCCCGCCCACCCCCACCCCATTACACATACTCCCATGATTTCAAACACTCTGGTGATACCCGTGCTGTCCTCCTTCTGACCTCACTCCAGGCTTATGGTCAAGACCCCCATTTCTCAGCCTGTGTCCTGCCACCTGATGATTTTTTACTTTGAAGCAGTCACTCAGTGAATCACTCTGTCCTACAACTTCAAGGTTGCATGCGTTATGTTAAGAAACATGAGTAGCATTTGGTAGCTATAACTGTGAAACAAGACACTATACAAAATATATACAACCAAGCAAAGCATGGTTTGGAGGGACCAGAAACCTTTGTCTCACTCCTCCCAGTGATGAGGCTTATTCAGACACTGAAAGATCATTTAAGTCAGCAGTGAAACTTGTTCAGAGTGACTTTGTAGCACCCCAAAAAACTTAATACTGTATTACACAGCTGCTCAGGGAGGTGGCAGAGTCTCACTCCCTGGAGGTATTTAAAAGATGGTTAGATGTGGTGCTAAGGGATGTGGTTTAGTACCAGATAGCAGGTTGGAGTGATGGTTGGACTTGATGATCTGAAGGGTCCCTTCCAATCAAGGCAATTCTACGATTCTCTACATTATGCTCATAGAGTCAATGTGATACTTCATCAACAGGTCAGCAGATTTTCCAGGGAGGACCTCATCTCTTCGGTTTGGTGGGAGGGGACAGCATAGCTGCTGTGCCAGAAGAAATGTGCAGGAGCTTAGGTGCAGCAAGCCTTTCTGGCATTCAGCTAGGACAGGACCTCAAAGCACCCCCATCTCAAGGGAGGGACAGACTTGCCCCATCACATCCAAGAGGAGGAAAAAAACACCACCAGGCAACCCCTAATACACAGGGGTACACACACCACAGTAGGACAGAAGGAGAAACATTCATCGCCCTGCTACACTAAGCACTGCCTTTGGCCACACGCGTGATCCCGACGCATGACAAACGGCACTGTCCCAGAGGACGACGTGCAGTTCTGTCTCCAAGCACAGTTCGCAGGTATTTTTCTGTTAGGCAAACCATTTAAGTCAAAGCTCTATGTTATGCAAGGCTGCAGCCACTGCTTTGATTTGTGAGGGGGTTTTTGGTGCATGGTTTAGATGTCGTGCTCATGTCCTGTGCACAGGACAATCACAAAGGTCAGGACATTCAGAGAGGCATAAAGGACTCGCACTCATCTGTCATTCAGTGACAGCAGAGCTTGGACACTTGGCTTCTGCACAACTCTGTAATTTAATGAGGGATTAGGTAGGCTTTTTGGAACCCTGTGCACTTAATTTAAATATGTAACAATAAGAGAAAAAGCTAGGGACACAGGTGGAAAAAAGTATTTTTCAGCTCAACTGACAAATTCAAGGAGTTACCGCTATTTTTCACTTTGATTTATTCAGAGAAAGAAAAAAAAAAAGAGAGCATGCAGATTTAAATAACTGAGAACTTGCACTAAAACAAAACCCAACTCTTCAATGGTAAAGGTTTTAGGTAATCACCAGATACCCTTAAGGGCTGTAGTTTCCAGAGCTCAGTACCCCTAGCACCTCTGCCCCACTGAAATTCTGGTAATGGAATTTTAACATGCAGAACCTGAAGCCACCGATCCTACTAATTTCAGGCCTCTTGCCTTCAGATTTTTTTTCCAAAAGTCAGATTTTCCTTTAGCTCCCCCAGACTTCCCTTGCATTACTTTTTCAGTTGCTCCAACTTCACCTCAGCAATGCCTTTACCTGAACTGCAGGGATATGTCTATACCGCAAGGCTAAAACATAAACAAGCATAAATATTTTACTAAAGCTCACAAGCTTCAGTTAGATGCAAAACAGTCAACACTCTGATCACCAGAGCCTAATTAGTGTGGATTTGGGCCTCTATCCCTCCCCAGCATAATCGGCAGAGAAACATGCAAAAACAAGAGGAAGAAAGAGTGAGCTAGAGACAGAGGTGATTATCTTAAGCAACTGTCTAATCATTTGTAACCTTGATTCACGTACATAAGAAATGCATCCTCTTTCTTTTCATCAGTGTGTGTTGACACCTACAGTAATTACTCCCAGAAAGTTCACTCTCCAAGGCAATATCTCCATCCTGATTAATTGCACAAGTACCAACTTACAGTCTATCGGTACTGATGAGCAGTGACATCCTCCTGTCAGCCAAGTAATTTGTTGGCAGAAAATGCCACAGACACTTTCTTCTCCGTCTTTCAAAGTCTCTCATGCAAACGAGGCAGAGTAATTAGCACTGACCTTTGACTAATACTGGTTGCAAGTCAGTGGTGCTTCCTTACTCGACTGCAGTGTTTATATATTACCCATTGAACAACCTGGTGTACAAAATACGCACGCGTTGCTCGCAGCCTGGTCATCACCAGGGTTTAGGATGTTTCCCCAGTGATGCAAGGGACTGCTACTGTGAGTGCCCAGGAGAAACAACATTTCATGATGCTCTCCCATAGGATTCAAGGCAAGTTTGGACTGAAAAACAAAACCCCCATAAACAGAAAATAAAATAAACTTAAACTTGAATAGCAATTTTCNAAAGAAAAAGAAAAAAAGACACACAGAAACCAACACAGGCAACCAGGGGGTTGTTTAAGTTTGTCAAACTGAAGTGCTACAGTCTGGTCCGGCCATGGGACTTACTGGTCTGAAACAACCTTATGGAAAATGTTATTGGAAGCCACAAACCACCAAGATTCAACTATTAGAGGTGACCATAAAGCACTCTGTTACTGTTTGCAGAATTGACTTCCCCAGGGCACAGAAGGACCCAGTAGGCTGTTCAGATGAGGCAGTCTGTCCATCCCCCTAGTGAGCCATCTCCCTAAACCTCCAGAGTTTATTCTGAGCTCCCCTGCTCCAGGCAAATTGGTTACAGTCTCATTCACTGTCAAGCAAATCCAATGGAAGATAAATCACCCTGTATTAATCTTGTATGACCTACATATAATACAGAAGAGCAGTAACCTGACACTTTAATCATGGTACTGTTACAAGCTGCTCTTCCCCACCAAGCTGCGAGCACCCCCAATGCCTGTGCCCATCATCACAAGCTGCCCCACAGCTGTCAGAGTGAAAAATGCTGTCTCTGCCTGTTCGCAAGCATAAAGATTAGTAGAAGTCAATAGAAGTCACTGGTGCCTACCAGAAGAGAGGAAGCAAAAAATGCCCTGGAGCTCAGGATCTATGAAACACCTCCCACCCCCTTCCCCCCTTTCTCCACTCCCGAGGGTTTCAAGAATGCTGGCACGAGGACCACCATGATGGCATTCAGAATCTAAAGGCTGTCTTCTCCATGCACCACAAATACATTCCCAAGAGGTTCTCTTTCTGGTTCTTAAAAAGGTCAGTCTAACTTGAAATTGAAATTAAATTTGACCCTAGGAAGCTATTTGTCGGCAGGACTCCTTTTACCTCCACCCATGCATGTGGTGAAGAAACTGCACAAACTGTCTCCAGTGTCTTCAGCATCTCACCATAGTTAAGTGTAGTAAAAGCATTCGCCTGGCACCATACACAGTTCTCCTGGATAGAGATAAAGAGATACTTCAGAAACCACTAGATAATGAACTAAATCACAATATATACTTAAGTACCTATCATTGGCTTACACTTTAAGGCAGCTACCTCTGCTTCCACAATAGGCAGCCACTTGTTTCAAAATGTAGAGACAGAAGGCTGCAACACATCCATAAGTTTTGCTTAGGGAAGAAGAAAAAGAAGATTTGTATTATCCTTTTTATTTACAAGCAAGGTCACGTTCCTGCAGAAGATGCCCAAAGCATTTCCATCTACCAACAAGCCAGTATTTTAATTGCTGGAGGCAAACTAGTGCCTATCCAGACATAAAATTGAGACAAAATTTTTAATTCACACACATTTCTCTTTCTGAATTGCTCCATGGAACAAGTCTTTCCCTTTGCACCAGACTAAATATTCTTGGACAAGTTTTCTTCAGGAGGTCCTGAGCCAAAATCTTCCTCTGAAGGCAGGGCAAACTGCAGTTTCTCAACACCTTCAACTACTAGACAATCTTTTAGATATACACACATGAGAGGTTCGTATATACATAACACACACAGAGCTGCAGGAAGATATTTGAAACAAGGTACCCTTTCATATTTATTTTACAATCGCCATGGGACACAACAAATTAACTGAACTAATCAGCTAATAGAGAGCATTACCTCTTTCAAAGTCTAGATGTTGTGGTTCCTGGATTTGGGAATTGATACCAGACAGTCTTTAGTGCTGACTGTGTTACTTATTATGTCCAATTATGGCAAAGAAAAAGGAGTCTGAAGCATTTGAGCTGGAGCAGAGAGAGAAGTGTAATTCGTGCCTTATGTTAGACAGATCTTCCTCACTACTATGGCATTATTCAATTATTCACAATCTATTTACTGTCAAGGAGACAATCTGGCCATGTGCTCTGTAATATTTACTGCTTTGCCAAGCTGTCTGATGCTAACACGTTCTATTAATACAGTACCAAGGGGTGACGCCGAGCAAAGCTGCGCTGGAGAGGTTCAGATTGTGCTCAGCTCACAGACAATTTGTCAAGGTGGGAGGTTGAGTTTCCAGCCTGACACGTAATTCAATTCAGTGTCCTGACAAGAGGCAGCATTAGTACCTTCTGCACACATGGTAAGCGATACCCAAAAGCCTGCAGCAGCCCAGCAATGCTATTACCCCACACATCCCCCTCAGAAGAATGCCTTCTGTGTTTCAGTGCCACAAAACTGCCTCTCTTCTCTGCCAAGACAATTAACCGCGGGATCTTTTTACTTATCGCGCTGTCTGGCATCCACAGTTCAGACACACACACAGCCTTCAGCATGAAACAGAAAGCACTTGCTGCTTACAGGAGGGATTGGGGCGAGGTGCTGCCTTAAAGGAACAAGGTGTGTCCCTGCTTTCCCCAGACACATCTTTCCCCCAACCCAACGTTTAAAACAAAAAAGCAGTAATCAACTCAAAAAAGACAACTTCCAATTCAAGACAAATCACTCTCCATGCCGAGGAGAGTATCTAAGTTGCCTCTAATCCCTCATCTGTCTATAAGGATAAGATTTCACTCTCTCCCCTGTCTCATCACATACATCTTTGATTTAGGAAGCATCTTGATAGTATGTTATCCCAGCGACTACCCACCCAGAAAGAAGTGATAGGAAGAGCCTGAAAAGGAGAGATAGAAGGCAGTCCTATTCCCATGACTCAACTAGCTTATGTTTCAGGGAATTTTATAACTTTTTTTCAAGAGGATGCACACTATAAAGTGATACACCCACAATACCTGTAGACCTTATGGATTATAACGTACTTCATAAGAACAGAACTGAAAGTTCTAGGTAACACTAAGAAGAGCCAAGCATCTATCCTAGGGCACATCTAGGTCAAGGCTTTACAGGGGCACAGCAAGTCTAATGAAAACAATCTAAAATCATTCTGCTTCCGACACTTAAGAAAGCAAAACACTACAAGGATTGGGCCAGAAAGAGAGAGTCAGCGAGACCCAGGAGGGAAAGGGACAGGAAAACAGTGATTTCTTGGCCACACAGCTGGAGCTGTGAGGATGATGAGCACATCCCCAGCTTGGTGCCCCCATGCCCATACCAGCTCTGGGAAAGTGGGTAGTCCCACATTCCCCAAGGCCACTGCTTCCCCTCACAATGCAATGGGGGGCTCTGCACCCACACATGGCTGCCTGCTACCTCCCAAGGCACAGCAGGACATGGCTGGGGAATTAGTGCTAGAAGGAGCAGGGCAGCGAAGCTGAGACCATAAAGCAGCAGAGGACAGAAGGGTAATTAGGGCAGAGGAAGACCACATTCAGCTAAATAAGGGAGGGCAGGGGAAGAAGAGAAGCTGCACTTCACGGCTAAGTCTGGAACAGGGTCACCATGACAAACACAGACATGACTTTATCAACATCCTATAGTGTGGCACAAGACTTATGCTAGAAGCAGGAGGGATCTCCAAGTGCCTTGACCACAGCTTAGGAAAGGCTCCATGGAGACTTTTAAATCCCCATCCAATCCCCAATTTATAGAAGCCATAGCACTCCCTGGGCACTAAACCACACGATGTGGATCGGACACCACAGGCTTTAACATGCACATATTCACAATGTTTCCTTTAAACAAAAACACCATTCACTGCAACAAGCCTTTCACTCTCCAGCACTAGTTGCTACTAAAACATAAGCTACAACAACTTAAAAAAAAATATATATATACTTGTTGCAGGCAGAGAGGAGAACAGATCACAACACAAGAATCCTTAGACAGGGCTGTCGCTGCTCCAGAAGGCAGGGACACACAAGAGCACAGGCACAAAGGAGGGCTGCCACTATTCCTGGCCTCCATCCAGCAGCTCTCTCTTCTCAAGTTGCAAATAAACTTCTGTATCCCCCCAAGGCAAGGGCAGGGACAGCAAGGCTGCCAGCCCACTGCAACATGCCAAGGCCACAGAGCCAGGTACCCACATTAAGGCTCCCTACAGAGATAAGCTCCCCCTCAGGGTCTCACCTGAAGCACATCAGCCATGTCAAGAAACAAGACACACACCACCACCCAGCCTCAGGTGCCACATCAGCACCTCTCAAGCCAGATTTTAACCACTGGCAACCAACAAACTAGCCCGTACCATCTGCCACAAAACAGTGCCACATTGACCTTACATTTGAGAGCACCAACAGTGAAAAAAATCGGGGATTAATTTACCTTCTGTCAGCCAGCAAAAGGCAGCCCTCAGGAGGTCAATGTGTGTTTGGGCATCCATAAGAGGCTGGCACCCTCACCCTACATGGCTTTAAACACTCACAGCTGTGATGAGGAACCTGCACTCACAGCTGTGACGAGGAAACTCCACTTATACCCACGCAAAGAACCTACCTTCATTTTACAAAGTATTTTAAACAGGTGTTGAACACTATACATGATAAAAAGCCATAAAAACCCAGTCCGTTAACCCTGAGGGTTTGGAGTTTTTTTCTTCTTCATAACTGTTTTTAATTGATTCTGCAGGATAGAAAGCCAGAGGAATCTATTAATCCCAGTGTAAGTTTTTTTCCCCAAGTAAAAGTTTGGACTGGATTTAGTTTTATCCAGCTCTGTCCCCTGTGTAATATTGTGAAAGACAATCAAGTTCTAGCCTGGGAAAATATACACTTTTACACATCGATGCACACTCTCTCTGTTATTCACTGCAGATGGATGTAGGTGTAGGTAGTGGCTACTGATGCCATTTAAAAGCTCAGCTACACAGCTTCCCCCACAGATATGCAGATGTTGAAAGGAAAAAGTCAAAGCTGTACAGGTCAAATGTTAAACTCATAACAACAGAAACGGAGGTTCTGGTGACAGTAGGGCAAATTTCTAGTTGCTGTGGTCTCTGGTGTTGCTCCCTGATGACCATGACAAAGCAAGTCATCCACCAAGAAATATCCATCTGGCTTGGAGATGGATTTTGAGCCCATGGGTATATGACATTTCTCTCTCACGTGTCAGTACATAAAACCCCTCCTCCTGTATCAGCTGATCCTTTCCTTATCATTTTCTGGAAAGAGGTAAATCCCTTACCCATCTTGGAATCAATCTGCAAGTCATTAAGCATCTCGAGGGGACACGGGGCTCCAGCTGTGCCAGGCTGGAAGGCAGCGCTTCTTCCAGGCTTAGAATAGCAAGAAAGAGGACAGGCATCTTTCTACTCAAGCCTCAGAAAACCCCACGACACAAGCACAGCATAATATAATCACCTTTCATTTTTGTTTGTCTGCAGCCCAGTTACTGTTGATTTGGTTTGTCAGGGATTTTTTCCTCTCATCAGTTAACAGAAATTGAAGCAAGGGGAAGGCCCTGTGCGTTTGATCAACCCACCCACGCAGTTTTGTAAACATCCAGTGAATCCACATGTGGCATCACTCAGTTAATAAATAGAAGCTCATGCTTTCACCATCCCTGTCACCGAGCAGTGTCCTGAAAGGCAGTGTAGTGCCACCGCCCCTCACAGACCAGAAGCAGGATGCTGGTTTTCACTGGGAAATTGCAGCTAATGTAAAACCGGGAGAGATCCACAGAGATCCACAACAGGGATTTCACAGCACCTGCGGGAGCACATCTGGGAACCTGAGCATGTTTCAGATAGGGCAGCAGTGTTTCTGGTGGGCCCTCAACTGCCTCCCTGTTTCAGAGAGCACTTTCCACCACAGAACCACCGCACCATAAAGGAGCTGCGTCCTTTTGTCAGCAAAATCCTGAAAAGGGGCTCAAGTCTGTGTGGGAACTGTTTTTCCTCTGATGGGTTTTATACTGCTTGTAGCTCATGAAATTTCTTGTGTGGAGGAAAAGAGAAGGGTCAGGGCATGACATCAAAATCTGCACAGATAACACAAAACTTTTCACGCTCCTCTGTCCAGCAAGAGGGTTGAACAAGACCAAACTTTTGCTGTACACTGTAACCAGGAGTAAACAAAAGTCTCAGCTCTGAAGCTGTGCCTCACTATGACACCCAGCTAAACACACAGAGGGGTTTGTTGTCTTAGCTGACCCGTTAATGACTCCTTTAAAAAAACATATCCTCTACAGGATGCACCTGCACTGCTTGGGCACTGAGCCCCCACCACTGCTGGGCTCTGGTGGTGCTGGTGCACATTGCCTTGCTCAGGGGCCCATTTGGTGGCAAAATCGGTATTTTCTGTATGTGGTTACTTTATTTTTTTGGTGTGTGTTCAGGGTGAGGGAGGGAACTGATATCCACCAGGATGGTGATCTCATACCACGAAACGAAGGGTACAGAGGCCTGCAGGTGTGAGGGAGCACTCAGCTGGCTTTCATACCTGAAGAAGGGTGTGGGGCACCAGTGGATGGATTTGTTGGGGCCTCATCCTGCTCAGGACTCTAAGATCAGTTGTCTTTAGAAATACACCCAAGGATCTGTTTTAGATGGATGAGATGACTAGCTCCAAAAATGAGTCCACGAGTGAAGAAGAAAATGGTGAAACTCAGAGCAACTAGAACACATCTACTCATTTTCTTCAATTTCCCAGCACCCACAGTGCAGAGCAGGGAAGTTCAGGTGGGTACAAATGAAGATTAAACATAGCATATGGTACTGGGTAGATCTAAGAGAGGTTGTGTCCTCCGTACATTGCTACCCCACCACTTTGCAGGTGCATGGTTTTCAGCAGGGTTGCTTGCCGTGCTCTTGGGAAAACACCTCATCAGAAAATGCTGATTTGTGGAAATTCTGGTATTCTATGAAATTTCTAAGAATATTTGTCCCCAAAGCAATGTGATAAGCAGCTAATAAGTTTACAGATGTCCTCACCACCTCTGTTTCTCTGCTATGAGGACTGCCTCAGAGCGGAAAGCCAGGGATTTGAGGGAGCACAGGAAGTCATATAAACTCCAGCTATGCATCTGGCCTCAGCCTGGGCTCCTGGAAATTTCCAGTTTCATGGATACCTGCACTCTCCGCCTGTGGGCATCTGGGAGTCCTGCATGGTGGCCAGTATCCCCTCAGGGCTTTTCAACTCTTCATAAGGGCTGGAATTCCTATTTTTCCTGTCCTCCTCAGGGTGTTATGTTCCATGGACCAGAAATCCCCCAAGGCCTTGAGATTAAGGGTTGTCCAAAAAATCCTCCAAAGGTAATGCTCTGGTATCCACAGCTGGATATGCTTTTTTGCTTAAAAAATCAAAACAAAACCAAACCAAATTCCAAAATGATAGAAGCTGGCATTTTGTGTCCTTCAAGGATGCTGCCTGGTCCTCTGGCTTGGACAACTTCTGACCTTTGTCTTGGCCATGAGACAAGTGGACTCCCTCCAATGTAAAAGCCACTTCGACTTGTCTGGGTGGAAACATTCAGGCTTTGGAGATTCCATCTCCCTAATTTTGATACAGTTCAAACAGCTGTTTTAATATACACTATCTTAAAGTGGTGGTTAATGATCATGTACTAATACAATAAATATGTATATGAGCTGAAAGTGATGTATATTGACAACATTAAATGCATCAGATTGGCTCTGCTGGTGACTACCAGCAGCAGTATCAGCCTTTATAAGGCTGTTTCCATTAAAGAGGTCCTGCTGCTAACTGTGGGGAAAAAAACACCAAACACATGCTGTCTTTTTAATTCCCTGGGTTGCTGTTGTGATGTCTAAATTATCATTAAAATCTACTCTGAGTTCCCAGATGCAGGCAGAGGCATTTGATTCAGAATAGGACAGACAGGCTGACTCAAACATTTTCTGTTTTTATTTTCAGGTTTTTGGTTTCGGTTTTTTAATTAATTTTTTTACTGAACTTTTTTTCTATGCATACGTCAGAAATTCACAGGAATAGGTATTGTGTCCCCAGCAAAGGCTGGAGCAATTAGTCCTATGAACAGATGTGGATTAAACCAGAGGACAGAGCTAAGTTATAGGGGAACGCAGCAAGGTACAGACCTCAGTATTGCAGCAGTATAATGAGATTATAATGGGTATTTTAACTGCTTGGTTTTGAAGGATGATGTCTTTCAGTCCAGTGCAGAGCTAAATTTAAGTACAAACTGACTACTCTTCCAAAGCCAGGCCATTGGTTATCTCCCACTGCTTTGCCAAGGAGTAAACACCAAAGTATATGTCATTTTATTTAACAGCGTGCTCCATATAACATCGTAGAGGGAACTCCCAGAGAGAACTGAGTCACACTAATATGCAGCTTTGAATAGGACTGTAGCTGAAAATATACAACAGCAAAAGTGAGGAGAAGCTGATGGAGCAGCAGCATCTGGGAGCTCATCATGGTGCTCCCAGACCCAGACCCCCTACAGACGCCTTTGAGTTTCCTGCATGGGAGAGGTCAGTTGGTCCCTGCTCTGACTCGTGTGTCCTCACCCACACATGGCTCCAACAGTCAGGCTGCCAAGGGGGCTCAACATGAGCTGTACCGAGGGCCTTGATGCACTGCAGTTTTCTGCCCCGTTTCTTCAGCTGATTCATACCACGAGCACCACCACAGCAGTACCTATAAGGAGTAAAACTACTCCTGTCCAAAGACCGGTTTCAGAGCCAGATGCTCCAGAGCCTTTATTGAGAGACCTATTGAGAGATTGAGGATTTGAAAGTGCTGGTAGCAAAGAACATCTCACTGCCTCTTTTTTTTAAGATGTTGTCCCTTCTCCTGCCACCACAGTGAATCACTGTCTTATAATAAAAATGTTATATTATGACTACATGGAGCCAGTGATCTGAAGCTTTAATCACTATCATTGTCTCCCTTAGGTAATTCCAGAAAAAGAAAGGTTAAAGTGAGGTGAAATGTTTGGATTTTTTTTTCCTCATGTCCCTCCTTTCCAGGTCCTTGCAGGGCTATGATAAATGATCTTTACCAGTGTGTACCAGTTAAACATAAATTCAGCAAAAAACAATGCACTCAGCAAACAGTAGAAAACTACGGTATTTTGCCAGTACCTGAAAGAAATGTGTGTGAAATTACTAGAGCTGCAAAAACATTTATTTCCACTTACAGAGTCAGAGCTTGCCAACAAAATCAAGTTGTTTGATTGATTTTAGTTTTTATTAAGCCATCCAAGCCTGCTACAGCCATAGTCTCCATGTTAAAATCTACTGCAATTTCATTTATTAAACATTTTTTAAAAAAATCACACAAACAGATGCCGTATTCTTAAATTTCTTGAAGCTACAATTGACTTTAAATAAAACTCCCCTGTGCATTGCAAAACAGGGCTGTCAAGTCATAACAGCTCTATTACAGCTTCTGCTTCAGTCTCTGCTGGTCTTTGTACAGACTGCCAAAATTTTCACCTACCCAAGGGAAGTTATATTCAACAACAGAGAAGAGGAAATTGTGCTCCGATGAGTTGTTCTCCCCTCCGAACAGATTGCACAGGTTGTTCTCTCATTACCGAAGCAGGGAGGATGGAGGGCTGAGGGGAAGTGAGAGAAAAGCTGCAGACTGATGAGCTGCAGGAGAGCAATGTGGGGTTTCCCCCCGTGTTGCGACTCTCACCTCACTTCAGCGTTTTGTAACAACAGCGCAAGGCAGGGCAGCCCCATGGCAGAGTGACCAGGCCATGGGGGGAATCATCCCTGACTCAGGCATCAGAGAAATTAACATCCACCCAAGACACTTCCAGAAACTCATGTCATCATCTGTCTGTGCCTGGCGTTCCAGGGAAACGTGAATAATGGTACTTGTCTTTTGGTCCAAAGGCTTTTCAAGTGTAGGGGTGGGAGGAGCGGTGTGACTGTGGGTGAATCACACTGTCTGAAGATAGAAAGACCAAGAGGTTTTTCTGCCTCAGGCCAAGCCTCAGCTACACCAAATGGTTTCTGTGAGATCCCAGTCTATCATTTTAAATTACTTCAGTGACAAAGGGTCCATAACTGCTTTTGCTGCTGATTTTGAAGCACAGCTAGTGTCCAAGTGAAACCTTCTGAATTATTCAACAGCTACACCCATCTGTGCATTTTATTTATATTTGATGTGATTTAATTGTTCCACCCTCTGTACAAAGATTATTTAAAGCACATTAAGAAGTTAGAACAGAAGACATTCCGTGATTCTGTGGAGACCATTTCCAGTTGTTAAATGGCAAAGTAGGCCTGAGACTATCCAAAATTCAAGGCCAAAACCCACGAGAACCAGAGCTACTCAGCTGTTTAACAAAATCTATCTTGCTACCTTGGCTCTCCTCTGTTGCTGAGGCACAACTACCGATGTACATGGAGACTTAATTTAATGAGATTCAAATGATGAGCATTTTCCTTAATAAAGTATTCTTCCACTGGTCAGTGCTTTGCCTTGACAAACTGACTGCACCCCAGCAAGTACTGGGGACCTGTTGCACCAGGTGCTGGTAGCCCCCCAGGGAAGCCTGATACTAAGCCCTTAGGAGCACTTGCAGGCTGAATGAAAGTCTCTCCCTCCCTGCTACCACCTGCAGCTGCTGCTTTGGGATGTTTTGCAGCTGCGAAGGAGGCCTGGGAAGTCCAGGCCCAGCAGTGAAATTGTGGCTTTCAGGCAGACCTCCAGAAGCTGTGGCACTGTGGTGCATGAACACGGACTCATAACCAGCTAGCAGGAGCCCTCTCTTTCACCTCAGCTGAGCTCATGGCATGCACTCGTATATCGACCCAGGGAGATGAAAACAAAGAGGAAAAAAAAAACCCAACAAAAGGCACAAATTTAACAGGCCTATTTTCTTTTTTTTTTTTTTTTGCCTCTGAGGGTTGGATAAAGTGTGCATGGTCTAAAAAGAAAAATATGTGCACATTACTCTAAGCTTATAATGGTAGCAATAAGTCTCAGGGGTATTTCTCCAAGCCATAGTTGGACTTTTACAATATGCAGAACCCACTTTTAAAGACATCTCATTCTACTTTCTCACAAATGCAAAGTGCTAGGCAATTATTGGAAGGTTGGAAATGCTGCAACCCTTAAATGACACAAGAGTCAATATATTTTTCTTCCAAGAATCTTAGGCTCTTATGCTCAGCAAAGAGATTTATAATGCACCATTCCCATTCCACGTGTAAGACCCTGCGGAGCATCTCTGGAGAGAGCGGTAACTTTAGCTCTGTGTCCACACTCGGCTAAGGCTAAATGAAGGAAACAGGAATGCTTCCCCCTAGTCCTCTGCTTCTGCCTCTGATTTTACAGAGCTTGGTATTTCAGGTACTCAACCAGACCTTTTTTGTTTTGGTTTGTTTTGTTTTGTTTTGGGTTTGTTTTGTTTTGTTTTCCCCACAATCCCCTTGGAAAATTAATCAGCTCTTCACAAACTGTAAGTGAAATTTCTGACAACTCTCCTGAGCTTTTTTGGACTCTTTTGTACTTGAAGACATAGCTGTTTTCTGCATAGTAGTGGCAATCTCTCCCTCAAGACAAGGGCCTAACATCTACCCTAAAAAAAAAAAATCAAGTGCATTTTATTCTTTTAGTGAAGCTGCTCCTGCTTTTTTCACTGGATAAATATTTAAGAAGTTAGTTTCAGCATCACGCTAACTCAGACCATTTACACATGGAGAGCCCTATCACAGCAGACTCAAAATTGTTTTACGGTGTGACAAGAACAGTTACTTGGGGGAAGAAGTCATATCTCTTGATAAAACAACAGTACACAAGTAATCGGTTTTGAAAGTTTCCTTTTTGGGCCAGCTGTTAAGACAGTTCTGACCATGGACTCATTTGTCTCTGTTCCTGCCGAGTCAGGATCCTGTATGGTCACCAAGGACGTGGACTTGGGTGTCAGGAGGATGGATCCAGGCTCTTCTCAGTGTCGGACAGTAATAGAACAAGGGGCAATGGTTCCAAGCTGGAACATAGAAAGTTCAATCTGATTATAAGGTGGAACTTTTTCACCATGAGGGTGACAGATCACTGGAACAGGCTGCCCAGTGAGGCTGTGGAGTCTCGTTCTCTGGAGACATTCAAGACCAATCTGGACACGTTCCTATGTGATCTACTCTAGATGATCCTGCTAGGGCAGGGGGGTTGGACTGGATGATATTTCGAGGTCCCTTCCAACTCCTAACATTCTGTGATTCTGTGACTCAAAAAGTGCCTGTGCTGTGTTCATCTTGCCTCAGTTAGCTCAGGAAGATTAGGAGAAAATTTTTCAAGTTGATTGTTTTAGTACTTTCTCATGAGATGGAAAACTTTTATTCTGCTTTGTTTTGAGCAGCATCTCCTCATGTGTCACAGCATATACTACAAACCCCGAGACCTTTCTTTTGAGAGCAGCAAAGTATTTCAACTGTGGTTTTAGCACTTCCCAGCAGACACTGAGCAAAAAAAAAAAACCTATAGCCAAAATTATTTGGTCACCTTATGAGGCCACATTATGAGGCTTATGAGGCTATTGCTCATGAGTGCCTACACTAAATTTAAAGATTCGGGCCAAGGAATGAATCCTGGGAGAGAGAAGATCCTGCAAAAAGACACCCGCCGGAGGAAAACTGGCACGTCATTGAAGCAGGTAGGCTTGGGGGAGTGTGGGGGCAGAGGGTGCTGTGCTTTTGGTGCTGTGCTTGCCATAGTTACAAACCGACTAGAAACACACCCTCAGACCTTTTTTTTTTTTTCTTTTTTCTTTTTTAGCTTTGCCCAAAACACCCTTCAGACTGAGAGGGCTCTGAAACCGAACAGCACAGGACATTACGGCAGTCAAAGAGAATGAATAAGCTAAATAGGTACTTGTATCCATAATGTTCATATATGTTATGCTCAAAATATGCAGCTGAGGGAACGGAGCCTGGCCTGTACAGCGTAGACCCAGGTCACCATCTAGCACCAGGCAACTTTGGCTTAATCACTGGTACCATGGGGCACCCAGGTAACACCTGATTGCTATTGTCTTTTCTCAACAGAAGTGCCTAACGTAGCCAGCTAAGGTACTTGTTCAGCACAGAATACAGTGGAGAGAAACCAGAGGAGAAGGGAGAAAGAATACACTCAAATTTTGGATGTGAAAACTAGTGAAGGTCTCATTTCTTCAGCCCTGTGCTACAGGGTGTCTTAGTGACAGTTCTTTACATTGTCCATGGTGGGGAGATGTTTGCATATACATTTTTGGTGCCTTTGATATGCTTGGTTTGAAAAAAAAAAAAAAGCAAACCCAAAAGGAACCTTATACTAAGTGGATAGAATATATACGTGGAAGAGGTAAAAAGGGGCAGAAAAAGAATCTTCCTCTCTCCAAAAAACCCATATGCACAATGATGGAATTAGAGTTGGGAACAGGGAGAAAGAAAAATGAACCAAGTAACAACAGGGAAAAAATAACAAAGGCCAAACCTCAAAACCTAAGAAAAAAATCTATATCTAAACCCTAGAAAAGTAATTTTATTTGTTCATATTTTTTCCTATTTGCATCTGACTTATTTGGCAGGGAGCCCAGCTCACCATCAGTTAGAGGAAAGGAAGTTACAGTATCACATTGTTGTAGGGATTGAATTTTATTGCTTTGCTATTACAATTAGGCAAGTATTAACTCAGTTAATGAGGCATAACTTTTTTTTAAAAAAAGTATATGCAACTGGGGATTGTGGATTAGTCCTCCACTAAAGCCCCCAAACAAAAACTTTATGAGAGCAAAGGAAAGGGATTAAAACCAGTAAAATAATAAAAGATGATGCAACTTTAAAGGGGCACACTAAAAGTAGGGGATCATTACTGTTGATTAACTGACAACCAGCCTGAGGAGATGCTGCATATTTTAGCAGTGATTAAAGCCACTAGCAAGCCCCCAGCAAACTGCACAAAAAGCCACCCAGATACCAAACAAGAGATGGGGAGAACATCTAGGACTCCAACTTTACCAGTCTGGTGGGGGAAGATACCTATTCACTGTCCAAAAGATGAGTTTTAGAGGCAATACCCCTCACAATAATCTAGATTTTTGTGATGATTTTTGTGTGCTGCACTTTTTTTTTTATTACTTACCTTTGGTTTTGTTCTAAATGTAATCTGCTTTATTAAAATAATAAAGTTCTTCTGTAGCTAAAGTTGTTATTCAACCACTCTAAATCCTAAGTGGGAGGAAATGTCTACACCAAATGAGATTTATGGGGAAAAAAATCACAGGAAAATCTAAATGTCTGGTGGGACTTTGTACAGCTAAACTTGTATGGCAAGAGATCAGAAATGGGAAGTGCAGCGAGGCAAGCAACTACCAGCACAACTTTCCAAATATTGCTTCAGCTCTGTAATACTCCTTCAGTCATCTCCCATCCTCTTTTGGGTTCTCTCTTAGGGTGGGCTCTCTGTCACAGTGGATGGGGAGCTTGTCAGCACGGGGAGGAGGGTCAGGACAATACTCGGTGGCCATGGCAAGGGATGGTGGGTAACCAAGAAAACTGCAGTGGGGAGGGGTGGTTTGACACACAAAACTCTTGTGGATTGAGCCTGATTTTGGGGACTGTTGACCTGCATGAGGGAATATGTGAGCTCCGAGGGTAATGAAAGTGAAAAGAGTGAACCACCCTGTGGAAATAAATCACTTCAAGTTGTAAACTATATCCAAGGACTCATTTCTGCTGGGTGGGGAGGGTATGACGACAGGAAAATTAGCCTCAGAGATGCTGATTTGAATCCCTGGTCTGACCACGGCATAAAGCTACTAGACCTCCATTTTCTTTTTCATTCCAACAAATTGGTTTTAACATATATATGTTTTTTCTGGCTTCATTTCAGCTCATTGCCTTAACATTCAATGTTACACTCTTTTGCTTATGGAAACACAGAGAGAGTAAACACTCGGTTTTCACCCTTGCAGGCCGTGTGCCAGGAGGAGACATCCATCCCCGTGGGGGCCACGCAGTGTTTTGGGGTGAGGACTGCAGGCCTCCTAAGGCGGGTGTTGCCGAGGATGCGTTGGAGATGCAGTGCCTTCACAGCTGGCACAGCTGCTCAGCAACGCACAGGCACGTGGATTTGCCAACTGAGGAACAGTCTAAACGTACATGCACAGCTCGGATTCTCCTGGGAATGCTATGTAATGTCTACTAGAGTAGCATCCCACAGGCACCTCACACAGGGTGATGACATCTATGGGTGCCTGAGACCTCGTGTTCGATGCTCTATGCCCAGATGTGCTTTACTGTTGCTGAAACTGAAATTTCTGCTATGTATTATGGTTTAGCGATGAGTTCAGATACAAGCTCAACACCCGCTTTCCTAAATCCCCAAATAATAAGAATAAAAAGCTCTGGCTAATTTCACACTCTCTGGCAAACACACCTTTGAAAGGGTTGGAAACTAAACTCAGCACTAATTACAAATCCATGGTGGGTAAACTCAAGTGGCTCACTTTACTGAAAAGATTTTAAAAATTTGAGCTTGCTATTAATATTAGGATAAGCTGGATGGAAATGGAGTGGAGATAAAGGCTATTCCCTCCCCTTACATAAATAGCAGCAGAATGAATGAAAAGATTTCTAATGATCCCAGACAGTGGATTTCACCTACCTTCATAGTTTGTGCCAGTTGCCCCTAGTCCTGTCACTGGGCACCACTGAGAAGAGTCTGGCCCCATGGTCTTGACAATATTTAGATATTTATCACAGAATCACAAAATGTCAGGAGCTGGAAGGGACCTCGAAAGATCATCTAGTACAACCCCCCCGCCTGAGCAGGATCACACAGATTAAATCACACAGGAATGTGTCCAGATTGGTCTTAAATGTCTCCAGAGAAGGAGACACCACAACCTCTCTGGGCAGTTCCTGTTCACTGTTCTCACATTTTTACCTTACATTCACATGGAACTTCCTATGTTATAAGCACTGATAGATCCCCTCTCAGTCATCTCTTCTCCAGACTAAACAGACTAAGCTCTCTCAGCCTTTCCATCATAAGAGATGATTCCCTCATCATCTTCATTCAATCAGATTAAAAACAAATAGTGGAATTTGCTAATCAGATGTCACTACATGCTTTTTTAATGGTGACTCTTAGTAGCTGCTTCCTTGCAAAAATTCAAAATGTACACTGAGAACCTGGGTACACAGTAAAAACATTTCCCCATATGTATTTTGATTCTGCCTTACAATTAGGAATGTAAAGAGTAAGAAAAAGTTATAAATGCACTCAGGTTTGCTGAGCATGTGAAGTTTCCTATAGCAACTCAAGGGACTTGCCCAAGGGTAGCCACCGGCTGTTCTCTTGGAGAAATCATGGAGTCCAGGCAACTGGAGAAGAGCAGAGATCATCCTGACCTTTAAAAAGGGGTGGGCAGCAGTGCCAAGGAGTTGGTATGCTAACCTCAAATACCCAGAAAGATACGTGTATATATATATCACACAATACATTTCTAAGCAGCTGGATAGCTGTATGATTAAAAGGCCTTAAGAAACCAACTAAGATTTGTCAAGAATAAACAAATCCTGTCAAAATAATCTAATTTATTTCTGTGACAGGATAATCTAAAAAGCAATAGATGCAATTTATCTTGTCTTTAGCAAGATTTCTGGTGTTGTCCCACATGACATTCTTATGTGCTCGATGGGGAAATATGGGCCATTATGTAATCACTGTAATGGGAAAGCAGAGTGAGATGAAAAATCTGAGTTGTCTTCCGTCATCCAGAGGTTCTCTGGCCATCTGAAAAGTATGACAAGCCCACAGAAGGCTGTCCTTGGTGCTTTGGGTTGTTCACCATTTGCATTAGTAACCTGGATAATAAACATGTCCATGTTTCTACATGTGAATGAATTGAGTCTGAGAAAATATTTCTAAGAGAAATACTTTTAAATTAGGAAAGTAAAATAAATTAAGAAATTCACAAAGAATTGGATCGTGGACCAAATAAGTGCAGCAATAGCCAGAGAATTACTGACCAGATAGTGACAGTTTGGAAAAGGTCTAAGGAGCTATAGTGGGTCAGAAAATGAGGAGGAGTGAGTAGTATGGATATTTGTCTGAATTAACAGGAGTGGCTTATGTGAGAAGGCAGAAGGAATTATCTGATCCCACTTGGCACTGCTTATGCTGTTACTGGTATAGATATCTAGGCCTGGACATTGTCCTGAAGATGGAATGTCAAGTAGAAAAATGTCATTTGGACATTACTAAAAAAAACCAACCCAAAGGCATATCGGAATTTATGGAACTGTTTAACACCAATTTCTCTTTCCATCTTTGAGCTGAGACATGGTGGTGGGCTGTGAAGCACCTGTTTGCTCTGCTGCTCTTTTGTCTGAATGCACCTCACTGCCATTCCAGAACCGTTTTACAATAAACAACTATAAAAGCATCGATCTCCATGGTGCCCTTTGGGATATGAAGCAATACAAAGTACCAGTGAGGCTAAAGGGACAGATGCAAGGCAGTGTAACACAACTGCCAAAGTGAAATCTATTTGTAATGTAAATAATTTGCATACTGCACAGAGCAGACCGAGAGAGCTGCTTCCCTGTCATCCAAATCTGCAGCATCAAAACCCACCCGGTAGGAAGAGTAAAATGACACCATTATGTACCCACCACAGCACAGCATGAGGCGTACCGGTGTTAGGAAGAAAAAGCTGTTGCCATTCAAAGTTAAGTCCCATTCTGGGTAGCTCTTTTCAGGCAATTCCCCTCTCTGCTGAAGATACAGAGATAAAATGACAAAAAAAAAAAAAAAAAGAAAAAGAAAAAGTGTGCTACATCCATGTCAACAAAGTTTATCAACTTACAGACTACGCCAGGACAGGTGTATCAATGATTGTTTGCACCAGTCAGCACAGCAACACACAAAAGCATGCAGAATCCTTTATGGCACGGAAAGATCCTGCAACTTCACTCCTCAGGTAACTGGTGAACATTCCAACCGCTCCCCTATTTTTATGAGGAAGACAATTCCTGAGATGGATCTTTTCAAAGACTCCGCTTCAGTGAGGCAAACAGAAACAACTTGGTAGGGACATAACAAAACAGGAGCAAAATATATTGTCTAGTACAGATACTCAGAGGCAAGAAATGATCGTGGGGTTAAATTACAGTAAGCTGTGGGCTTTTTTATTTTGTTGAAAAGTACATCTCTTACTGGATTCAACATAGTAGTTAGATGAAAAGAGGTCCACTGGCAAGGGAGGAAAAAAAAAAGCAAAACTTTGGAAATACTTGACACAACTAAAATAAAAGACAGCTTTTTCAATATCCCATATGCAGGCTGTAGCAGAAGTTTTCCTGTATCCATGGAGAAAGTAAAGTCTTTGACTGATATAAGTCAATGTAGCACAAATGCTGGTCTATCCAGTTAAAACCTGCAGTACTTATTTCTTTTTTAATAGATAAGATAGGTTATATCTAGCTTACGACTCTGAACCCATGCTTTAACACTCAGAATTTATCCATATTTAATTACAATTTTATCACACTTTTCTAATCAAATAAATTTACTTTGTCCTCCAAGCAATCACCTCAGTATTCCAGTATGTAAAAAATACTTTCATTATGTTTATTATAAAAATATAAATGTTTCCACTACAAATCATTTTACATTAGTAAGAGGCCATCTACAATTGCACAATATATCTTCTAAATGAGTAAGTAATGCTTTTGAAATACAAGTTAACGTAAATACATATTGCCAATCAAATAACATCTATACATTGCTTATTGAATGCTAAGTAACGGCACAAAACTAGATATGTTAACAGAAATAAATAAAATGGAAACTATATTTAAAGATACAAAACCAATAACATGGCATGTCATTTTCTGAGCAGTTGCAGTTTGCCTGATGTTGATAACCGATGCGAGTCCTGTACAGGAAGATGGCCACACAAATTCTAGTGTCTCTACTCCACAATGAAGAATTGTACACTGCTATGTATACATATGTACAGGGGGATGGGGAGTATAGGATGCTTGCAACAGAGGCCACTTACAGTACAAATCAAATTTTGACTGGGAGAGAAAAACTAAACGCATTTTAAAACTCTCTACTCCTAATAGCAAAGAAAAGCAAAATTGAGTTTCTTTTTTTCCCAAGCATCAGTGAGATTTAATCTTCTACGCTGAGCGTGCTCAAACAGTGGGCAAGGAACGTGACATGATACTAAGAGAAAATTGAGGTTGGTTGGTGCTAAGTTTTCGGTCATCATCTAAAACTCTAAGAAACTGGTTTCTGTATTTTCAGAAGCATTTCACGGATGTCTTCTCCCTCCACCCCTGACTCTCCAGTGGCAGAACCAAGCTGAAGAAAAATGTCACGAGGAATACGTTACAGAAAGTTGCACCCACGCAGACAATGTCTGCCAATGGATTTTGGTGACTTAAATTCACTAACAATGTCTGAATTAGATCAATCTCGAAGTGAAGAAAAGAAAGATTCTGAATGAGCAAAGCAATGGAAAATGCAGCTTTTCTATTCAGCATGCTGCATTTCGCGATAGGTTGCTGCAGATAAGAAGTGCTCTTTACATTTTAAGTGCTTTAATTCCTTTCCATTTTTTAGTCTTTTACTTCAACTTACTCTAAAACCCACTCGTTTCTCTTTCAGAAAATATCACTAACCATTATCCTGTGAGAGTGTTTCAAATCCAGTTCTTCACAACATGCTCGCTGCCAGCACTAATTACAAAGACTCTAATTCTGCTTCTATTTAGCAATGTGTGATAAACGTCATCTCTCTATATTTTATGAGTCCTGGATCCATGAAGAACTATTTAGAAGCTGATCAGCCCCACAAATGCTGGGAACTGATCCTTCCCTTACTTATATGCCCTATCCTACCAGTAGCTTTAAAAACCAAACCAAGACGACAAAGAAAGCACAACTAGCTATCTGTTTCTGCACACACAGTGAAAAGTGGCGTGCCACATGATCCTCAGCCTCCCACACAGTCTTGGACTTTCAGGGTCTCACTGTCATTCATAAGAATCAGGTTTAGATTCCAGCATGGCAAATTGGGATGGGAGTGGGGTCCCACTAGTGCCCAAAGCCTGACATCTGCATTCCTGGAATGAGAGTGTTAAGAAGCTCATCCGTACATAGCACAAGAAGTGCCTCAAACTGGGACTCAAACCACTCACTTTCAGAGCAAAGAGTTGTGCCTGCTCAGAACCGGGACTGACATCCTCCAGAGCAGCTGCTGAAGAGCTTGCTATTGGAAAGATGCTGGAGATGGGGGAGGGCTCTGGCTTCACACCATTCCAGGCTCCTTTTTCCACTGGGAAACCTGAATGTTCTCCTAAAGATAGGATTCTTTCTGCTTTCTTTCAAGGAACAGGCACCTGAGAAACCTTTACCAAAAAGCAAGGCTTCTGTAGGATGTCCATGCCTGAACAGAGGTCTTCTAGCTCATACTCCAGTAAAATGACAAACCAAAGTTGTACTGCACAAGCTTGAGTCATCCCTTTAGATGATCCTCTTATCCTTGGTTGCAAGTCTCCTGGCTACCAGGTGGTAATACACATCCCAGTTCCCAGCACTGGGAGAAGAGCCTACCGGATGGAGGCCAGGAACAGACCGCTCCCCAAGGAGCTCAGAAAGCATCTTCAGTTAACACAGGACACAACCCTGACTCTTTTTAGCATTTGCTAGGCAAGCCTCCCCCCTGAACACCCCCTGGGAACAAGGGTCCCTCTTTCGACAGGGAAGCAGGCCTCTGGGAAGTACATGAGATGTATGTACCTGACCAGGACAGATACTGATCTACAGATCGATATGCACACAGCTCTGCCACAACTCGAGCCAGGGTTAAAATACCACTCACAGCTAGTAGAAGGAATCTCAACAAACAAGTCCAGATGCTTTGCCTAGTGTCAGAGCTGGAAAAAAAAGACTTTCCTTCCTTCTGTATTTCATCTGTAATGTTACGAGCATGAAATAATCTTGTAATTAACTCTCAGACAGTTTCTCAGGTTGAAACATTGGAGTTTTGATAACATTTGGCACTTGGCAATAATACCGCCAGGTTAAGGTATTTAAGCATAAATATAAACAATAATGGAAAAAACCCCAAACAAATAAACAAAAAAAACCCCAAAGGAAATAAATAAGTCTTTTAAAAATTAAGACTTGTTTCTATTTAAATGAACACAATTAGGGAAGCTAACATAATGCCAAAAAATCTTTTGTCAACTAACTCAAAATCACTACAAACTTTATTTCTGTGTTCCTTCCTGAAATTGAAATAGCATGTTACAATGACATTATAGTAAATATGGCCAGACAGGTAGTGAGGTATAGTCCTCTATTTTCCTTGCTTTTAAAGAAATAAAATACCTGTTACAGATCTCTTCTGTATAAAAATACTGCAAGTCTTTCTTTCTTCTTTTGCTGTATAGATCAAATACACAGCTTTTACGTCCATAGGTTTTCGTGTTATTCAGTCGCTTAATAGTCAAATGGCTCTAGGTTTTAGTATCACTGGTTTTTACTTGGAAGGATTTTTTAATTTTTTTTTTCTTTTGACATTTATTATCTGCATTAACAGTCAGTCAAGAGCACCCACCCTTTAGGATTAACAGATAGAAAACAAGTTCGCTCCTATTTTTAAGGCATTTATACTCAATATTTGAGTGTCTTAGTGGGTTTGAAATGTCAACAATTATGTTTCCAAAGCTGTTGCAAAGAACTCCTTTAAATTCTGCCGTTTATCAGCCACCACTTTTGCCCTGTGATGCCACTTTTTTCTTGTCTTCTCTCCCGAGCAACATCATTTTGGTACCTTACACAGGAACAGGGCTGTTCTTTGTATGAGTTTCTAGAGTTTTGATACTGCTAACAATCTTCTTTTGAGGCCCCACCACTGTCACACCGACTTTCTTCATGTCACTGGAAAAAAAAGAGAAGATGCAGCAGGTGAGTTAGCATCTTGGCTCTGTATTTAATAGGGCTGAGGTGAGCAAACAGAAATCAACTCCCTCGTTTTATATAACTGCATTGGAGGAGCCTCCAGGTACAGCAATGCTGCTGAAACACAAACCCTGGTAGGAAAAATGCTGAGAGCCGTTCTATGAAAACAGCGGGAGGCCACAAAGAAGTGTAAAAACTCATTTAGCCCTGTTGTGTTTGCTTACCTGGAAGAAAAAGACAATGAAACAGTGTTCTCCAGTGATGCATGCGCTGGGTCTTAAGGGTTCACTTCTGGGCCAGCTGCCATCTGGAGCCTCCCTACCTTCCCCTATCAGCCTGACCACTTCTCCTCAGTGGTGCTGACACCTCGCCATTATACGCTGAGCCCTCTGAACAGTTGGTCCTCTTAACCTTGGTACCAGCACCGAGACCAACAGCGACATGGCCAAGCTCGCAGTGCCTGACCTATTTTCCACCTCTCCTTTTTCCAAGCTGCCCAGTCTCTTTGTTTCTTGAGAGTCACAGAAGTGGTTTAACACTGGGGAAGGGCTAACACAGGTCCACAGGAAATTGGGCATTCCTACAGGATTTCTGCACTGTCCCCAAAGGGCAATTGTTACAAAAAGCCATTAGCAGCCTTTTTATTGATGCAATAATACACTAATTAACGGCATTGATGTGTTTAATTGGCTGAACCGCAGCTACTGCTTACTTTTTCATAACTTGGCCTGTGTCCAGCTACCCCAGCAGTGAGTTAAAATTTCCTTTGACAGCCAGTTCACCTTGACACCTTTCAGAAGTACAGAGAGAATATTACTCTCCCTTATCAGAACAACAAAGACAGATCGCATTTAAATGTAATAAACTTGCAAGGTGTAGACTTACAAGTTTAGCATGT
>VXBZ01010459.1:0-35614 GCA_013399135.1 Heliornis fulica | reverse complement strand
GAAAAGAAAAAAAGACAACAAAAAGATGGGGGGGGGGGGGGGCAGTTCATCCCCTCATTAATTATTACCATGTAGGAGGAAAGCAGCTACACAGCCCCTGCTTTGATGGAATACAGGATGGGTAATAAAGGAAAAGATGGGCACATGCCAGCTGTGGGGAAGCTCACATATAAAAGGCAGAATATTTATCAGCACAGAAACACCTCAGCTGTGAGGGAAGGAAAGTGATGCTGGTGTATGAGCTGATGCATGGTGCTGCTGTATCAGAAGAAATTGGGCCTTTCCTAGGCCTAAATGAGAAAAAACCTGTGTGACTGTGGCCTTCACACAATCACTAGAGCATCTAGGGCTCCTGCAGGTATATTGCTAATACAACAGTAATTCACATTTGCCTCCTTAAACATAAGAATATTTTAGGTAAAAATCTTATGCTTATGTCTAAATCTCTATCTCCAGCCACACCAATGGTGAGAGCTGTAATCAATTCAAACTTACTCTGTAGAAATCTTGGCTATCGTGTCACAGGAACTGTACTCCACGCCTGTGAAAATATCTTTGCACTGTCCTGTCCGAAAACCGTTGAGCCAATCACCTGTCGTGCGGAAGGCTGAAATGTCAATGTTACTTTGGTCCAGGAGAAGGTTTGATGGCCTGAAATTAAAAAGAACATGATGAAAGAGAGCAGAGATATGTATGGATTTATTCTGCATCTAAGCTTAGCACTGCCATCAGCAGGAGCTTTCAGGCTGGACCAGGCTTTTCTGTCTGTGGAAGTTACCTACTGCTGAGGCCACCATGCTGGCAGTTCTGACAAGTGTTGTGTAATTGTCTTGCTTAACAGTGCCAGCTTCTCATGCTCCATGATTTAAGTCACTGAAGCATCACCAATTCATGAAGTGCATTCCTACCTTAGAATTTAATGTGTTAAGCATTAGCAAAGATAAGCCTAATTTATATTTTATTTATGTGACTCACCTAATCCCAAATAACACCCAAATTATGCACATGCTACAGACTTCAAGTCAGGCAGAATTTACACATATCAAATATTCAGATTATTGCAGCCCACTGACAAATCCTAAACACTGATACTAAGTTAGAAGCATAAATAAGAAGACACTAGATGCTTTAAAAGAATCTTTCAAGTCTAAAAACTTTTGAATTTGTGAGGCAAATGTAACTGTGCAAGACTTGTACCCAGCAATACACAGAGGCAGAAATGAAAAAATCTGTTATTAAATACATCGAGACACATGTAAAATGTAATCATCATGTTCAGTTTGAAAGCGATGCCCACTCTAAGAGTGCAACTTCCATAAAGATATCATACAAATAATTTAGAAGTGAGAGCTATATTGTCTCCTGCATTTGAAATTAACTTGGTGCTTATGAAGGATTCTGAAATGACATGAATTGCATCCAAGCTCCCTACTTAGAAAACAATGAAGAGACCAGAAGGAAACCAACAAGACCAACAGAATGAATGAAACAAAATATATGTCCATGCTTCTTCATCCATTTAAACCTTTTTCCATCTGCTTAAATCTACCCATCAGCTACTGTGAAACAAGTATTTTCCTGAAAGCAATGATTAAAACTATAATTTTTGTAACAAGAAACACTATATTGCCTTTGACCATGCCCTTTGCATATTACAAATGGCAGAAACGGCTGTGTCCCTATTGATCCCCAAATCCATTTTGGTTTGGTATAAATAGTCTTGATTTCACGGTCATATGAGTGCACAGTAACTTCTTACTTGAGAGCATCACGACTAAAAATAAACGGCAGTGCTTCCCCGTAAGTCAAGAGAGTCAGGTTCTACCACACCTTATTTCAGCCATCTCTAAATACCATAAATAGTCCCAGCTAGTTTTCTGAACTGCTGCTGCACTCCACGGAGAGACACGGGCACTTCTAGTCAGTGGGTTCAGACCTCTCTGAAACAGGTCTTCCAGGCGAACAGCTTGGAGGAAAACACTCAGGTCTCAGAGACGTGAACTCCATCTTGGTTGTTCCTCCTCACTGACTTGCTGGTTTTCCCGAGAGGTGTGAGAAGCCCCTGAAGAGCAATAGAGTTGGTAATTTCTTTCGTACTGAGAAGACATCTTGCCAATTCTAGTGACCATTTTTCCCTACACTGACAAATGTACGTCCCCACTGGACAGCATTTTAGCTCCCATTCAGAAATACATGTGTTCCACGCTAAAAAAAAAGAACCTCACAGGTGTCTATCTTGGCTTACAGCTAAGCACGTGCTTAGCTGTGCTACTATGATGGCACTACTCATGAGCACAGGAGACTGAACCAGAGTGTGGTGAAAGTAGTGCAACTTGACAGTCTCTTTTTCTGCCCCATAAGTCTTTCTCCCCGTGGTTCTGGTGAAACATCACCTGCACAGGTGTCTTACTAGTACAGCTGAATCCACCTGCAGTGCTTTTTGTCACTGTAAAGGAGTGAAAAACAAAGGTGGTTAGACTAGCCCAGTAATATAAAGGCAGCAATTACGCAGTGTGACAGCGAGGTGACAGTTAATGGTACCGGAGAACTCATCTGGATTGTAAAACACTCTCTTCATCACAAACCCAAGCCATGTCCAAGCACTGGAAAAACACAAGGGGAGAGCTTGTAAAGGTGCCAAGGAGAACAAAGAGTCTAAATACCACTGGTGTACCTGCAGCCTAGAAAATCCAAACTTCTCAATCCCAACACAAGTCTTTATCAACTTTCATCAAGGTCAGAAGCATCGCAATAGCTCACATTTGCAGTACATCTGACTCGCACTGGCATCAGGAAGTACCACCTCAGTTATACCGAGACATCTACCTTTTACTATTGATGAAAAAAAAAGTATGGTTTTGCTAAACAATAACTCTCAGCATTTTCTACTTACTGCCTTTTACTTCTGATGTTTTGCCAATTGTTATGAATCAGCCGATTTTGTTCAGATGCAAAAAAAATATTTTAATATCTGCATCCCTGCTGAGAGAGCAGGCCATCATTAAAGAGGTCATTAAATGCTTGAAAAATCTCAACTTCAAAACCACAAATGGACATACCACTGCTAAAAATTCACCATCAATTTTCACCAGGTCTCAGAGAAATGGCGTTACTGATTGGGCACCTTTCACCTGACCACCCTCCCTCCAGGGCCCTGCCAGGACAAGGAGCTGCTGCAAATGACTTGTGATTGCTGGTACCAGCTGTGGTCCTCACACCCTGGGAACAGTCATAAAGAGAAAGTGACAGAGGACACCAGAGACCTGCCCCCAGAACAGTAAAAAGGGACAGCACCGCAGAGCTGCACCACACAAAGACTCAGCCAAGGGACAGAAGGCAGGGCACATTTCATGTTACTGTTCTCATGCTAAAAACAGATCAGAGAATCATAGAATGATTAGGGCTGGAAGGGACATCTCACTAGCCCAGGCTGCCCAAAGCCCCATCCAACCTGGCTTTTTGAGACAACACTACCAGGGAGGGGGCACCCACAGATTCTCTGGGCAGCCTGTGCCAAGGCCTCACCACCCTCACAGGGAAGAATTTATTCCTGATATCCAACCTAAATCCACACCCCTTTATAACCATTCACTCTCATCCTATCACTCCACACCCTTCTAAACAGTCCATCCCCAGCTCTCCTGTAGGCCTTAGGCACCTTTGTGATATACAGCTTTAAATGACCTCCAGTTAAAGGCTCAGGTTGGATAATCAGGCCCCAAATATTTTTATTCAGTAGCTGTACAGCCTGCATCTCCCTGACTACTGTTTGTCCCATGAAGAGCCAATGCTTTTTATTTATAGTATTCTGGGTATAGCATCTGGAATCCCAAGACATTTATTAACAGTATTTATGAAGTGTTCTTGGTGATAAAGCACGGAGAATTTTTTTCCCCTCCAGCCTAGCAGGTCTTTTCAACTTAAATCTAATAAAACGAGGCCTGACTCAAGAATCACTAATGAAAAAAAAAAAAGTCTAAACAAGTTGAAATAGAACAGGTCTCTAGGATTAGGAATTAGAGTGGCCCAAAAGAGCTTTTATGTTTATTACTTGGATCAAAGTATCATCAGGACAAAAAATATGACCTAATTTTAATGCAAGTGACCTCAGAATAACCAGCACTGTAAAGTATCATTTTTCTCCTTGTAGGATTCCAAACAAAAATTAGTTACTTTCCTCCTCAGAGAGGACATCTGGACAGTTTATCAATGAGCAGGAATTTGTCTCACTGTGAAGAGCCTGTGATGTCTCCTCACATGCACCAAGGGAAAGCTGGGCTTTCAGAGCATCTGCACACATCGGCAGTTTTTTTTCCCCCTGACCCAGCCCCTAGACAGAAGGTCTGAACATGAAATTTATGGTCTGGGTGATATGCGCCATGAGCTCACACTTTACTAGACAAATTAGATGGGTTGCAATCCATGCAGCTGTAAACGACGTCCTGCAGGGTTCCACCTGATCTTTTACAGCTTTTCATAAATCAGGACCTACTAGCTTCAGCGGAGAGTCATTAAAAAGAAATCATGGAAATTACATGTTTGCTCAGGGGAAGTGAAATACAACATTTCCCTCTGTCTTCTCTCCCCTCATATTTTTTTTTAATCTTTTTTGAACTCTCTATTTTGTTGCTTTGACCAACTATGATATATATGATATACCCCATCATGTTATCTTTCAACAGACACAGAAAGACTTTCTGTCTTGTTCTTCCTGACTCTCTACCTATCTACAGAGTTGTATTTACAGACATGTGGTGCACTGAAAAAAAAAAAAATCAGCAAGACTCAGGTTAGAGAGACAAATTTAACAGCGAGATGCCAGTTACAGCATGGTCTGTTGCTGAAAGCTTTCTTTGGATGTGCCCATCATGCTAACAGTTGGACTTAACCTTTGAGTCATCCACAGTAGCAGGGAGACCTACAGTTTGTAATGATTAGCACAGCTTTTTGTCACAACATGAGGAAGGTTTTGCTGCACCATACAGTAATGACAAAGACCACAGGACACACCATCAGAGCCCTTCCCAATATGGCATGGAAATCTTGTCTCTGGTCAGCTGCTGCCTGCCAAGAAAGGGGTATGTTAACCTGTGAAATCTAGGAACTGGGTGAAATAACAGGAAAATGTCCTGCCACCACTTCTGCACGAAGGGTGATAGTCTGAAAATACGCAGAGGAGTTGTGTGCGTACTGCAGTATGTCTCTCTTTCCATCCCCTCCTCCAAGCAACACAACCGGTGCTCAGTTTTTAAATCTGAACTTCCCCTTCCACAGTCAGCTTTTTTTAAAGGGCAAAGCATGTAAGAAACCATAATGTCATCTCCTGTGGCAAATTTTAGGTAATTACAAGCCGATTTTGAAAAGTGAAATTGCTCCCTAGGAGGGAGCCAGGCCTGGTGAACACAAATCTATGTGCTTTATGATTATGGCAAGCTGAAGCCCAAGATTCAGGTTGAACAAGCAGGATACTTCTTATTTCAAGGGAATAAAAAAAACAACCCACAAAAATAACCCCAACCAACAAAAACTTCTCCAAAAAACAACCAACCAAGAAAACCCCATCTGGCATAGAAATAAATTTTTAGTTTTATCTTCTACATCATGCAGAATAGTAAGTATAAAAACAACCAGGAGACCGGTAAATATGCTGCGGTAAACATGCTGCGAAGTAGTAAAATCATTGCCTTTAGTTAATTATCCCTGGGCCTGAAGGTAAGAATCTTTGGAGTTTCACCTCTTCATGCCCATTTTTAAGATGTCCTTAGCAAAAATTTCAACTTAGTTCTTAAAAATTGCCTCTTAAGATGGCACAGCTGCTTTTCCCAAGGGGTTTTATATCACTCTCGCACTGTCTCAAAATAAGCAGGTTGGGACTGCTCTTTGGAGGCAAAAGAGAGCTGGAGAAACAAAGAGAGCTAATACAAATAACCAATGGGGAAAAGAATGTAGGTGAGGCTGATGGCCAGATGCAAAATGATACATCTCTCTAAACATCACCCTGAATTTCTTATTTTCTAGCTCCATATTGTCTGTTGGGCAAAAACTTACCACAGCTTCCTCTAGGATCATGATGGAGGAAAATTTCATCTGCCCCATACGTCAGACCTACAGCCTTGCCTACTCTTTCAGCTGCCCCTCAGAACATGTTTTTCACAGGGCTTATATCTTTTCAGCATCCTGGTGGTATAATAAATCATAAGGGTGGGCTTATCAATGCTCCTCAATTTACTGCCCCCACCCCCTCAAAAACCACTGAAGGAAAAAAATACCAGCATGTTGCTGAAATGGTTTTCTTTTTCTCATAATACAACCTAAGATGTACTTTTAAGCCACAGAAATAAAGTCACATAATCAGTTCCTGGGATTTGTAGCTGGCCCAGAGACAGACCCCTAATGACAACCAGTCATTATTGTTAGGACAGACTATAGGCTCTTTAAGAGGGAGAGCAAAATGCCTCAGAGCGCTTTTAAATGCTTTTCTGGCTCTTTGCAACTACCATTTGCTGTGTATGACCTGCCCTTACATCTCACATTTGGTCACATTACGAATTTCTACAGACCTTCGCTACAGCATTCGCAGCACCAGGCAACGGCTCCATGCAGTCTCTTTTCCCATCATTTCCAGCACAGAATTACCATTAACGCTAACGAGGGCTTCACGCTGTAAACCCAGCACGTGGAGCCGAGAACTGCAGAACAAAATCCCTTGGAATGACAGTAAACAGCAAACGCTTGCGATCGGCCCATCCACCGGTCTGGTTGCCTCACTATTTAAATTATACAGTACCCAGTTCGGTCCACTGTCAATTCTTGCCTGAGTTTCACCAGCAGAATGAAATTAGAGGTGTGAAAGTGCAAATAGATGTTTTACTGTCTCAGTTCGCAGCGAGCCCCAGCAAATTCTAACTTTGAGGGAACAACGGTTGGTTCATGCCCACCTGAGGCACGGTATTAATGACTGCTGGAAAAAGCCGGGTGGAAATAAGGCTTTGCTGTCTCTAGCATGCTAACTAAATGAACTCCCTCCTCAGCCTAACTCCTGGATTTTCCCTCCGGAAAATCTCCTCAGCCTAACTCCCAGATTCCCCACACAACCCAAATTACGATTAAACACCATGGAGTACCATTTACTGTAACCTTCCATTTTTCTTTGTGATTTGCAGTGATGTTTTTCCACACACACACGCATCCCCCTCCATAAATTCACTATTTTAATAGACTTGAGGAAGAAGGCTAGTGCTCTAGGTTTACATGACTTGAATTCTTTTAGAGTGGACAGTCCATCTTAGGACACGGATTATATTGTCGCTGCGTTTTGAATGAGGGTAAAAATTGACATGCAGGTTTGCATTAAGCAGTGTTCGGACGAACCCAGACCCCGTTGTTAATGCCTGGACAACCACGAAGCATAAAAACCCTCTGAAACCCTCCAAGTAAAACACAAATCTTCCTCCAGCCCGAATGTTCCTAACAGGGAGAGGCAAACAAGAGATATTGTAGCAGGTCAGCAATATTATGTCAAGCATCTGAAGCTTTCATCTGAAGGGAACTTTTCAACAAAATGTTCAGCCAACACAAACAGTTGTTTTGTTGCAAATATTATTCTAAAAACAGGGCTTGAATTATGCTGCATAATGGAGCAGTCTCAATTTTTTTATTTGACCTGTTCACTGCTCCTATTTGGTTTAATTTTCATAAATAACCCACCAAGCTAGCATACGAGAAAGTTTCCACTGAATCATCAGATTTTATGTTGAAACCTCTGGACATTTGAGAGCAAATACCATGCCTGACACCAGTGAGGGTGCCACAACGACAGCCAAAAAAGCAAACTCTGTGTAGCAGCAAACACTTGTAATCGGCTACTCACTAACAGCAGGTAGATGAAAAACTGCTCAAGGAAATTGCTCCAGTGAATAATTCAAACAGCACATAAAATTCCAGAAAATCAGGACAGGATTGCAAACAACTCGCTAACACACAGAAGAATGTATGAGGAATTAATTCTACACATTTTCAAAACACTTCTAAAAATTTTTATCGGGAAGAGTAACTGACCCTGGTCTCCTAAACTTCCTTGACTATATTAAAAGAATTTCAGCTATGCTTTTTCTGAAAATAAGTCACTTTCTGTTTCTTCTAGCCTGAGCTATAACAATACCAGCATTGTTACATGGAAAGTATTGGACAATGTGAAATTTGTATAATAGTATATAATATAGAGTCCCAGGCCTCTGAATGTAGTTCCAGGGAGGCAACTACATATTTTGTATACGTCAGTTTCAGATCCTTCAGCAAAATCTTAAGAGGTTTTACCTATGTACCTTAATTGTCATTCATAAACACAAAGAATAAGTTCAAGCTGCATATTCACTATTGTAAATCTAGAATAACTTGACCAAACTTGATGAGGTAATTAAATCTGGAAAAAATAAATTTGAGGCTAAATTTTATTTAAGTTCTATGCATAGAAAAGGTGCTTAGTTAACATGCATAATGGTTTTCATTCTGAAATTCCCATAAGTATCATATTAAATGTCTTTTGATTTGGGTAAGCATCATCATTTTTTTTCTTATGTGGTTTGGTTTCCCTTTACAAGTCTATTCAGAATTTCTATAGTTTGCAATTTGTAACATCTATCATGTCATCCAGAGCAAAGCAGCAGACTAAAATGAATATTTGAAATTACAAAATTAATCTTTGTTTAGAAAGTTCGATAACTAAGAACACAGAATTAGATTTTTAGTTAAGTATCTTAAGCTCAAGGGCTGACTGTAAGCGGTTTGGCTGGCTGATGCTACAAGCAGTGCCTGGAGAGTAGAGAGGAGTCCACAAAGTGAGAGAAAGGAAGCCTTGCACCCTGCCTCTGTTTACGAAACCAAACAGCTTTACTGTCATTTCCTGCCCTTGCTGAGTTTTTCCACACATTTCCATTATTTCATACTAAAGGTGGGTCTGTGCCAGAAGAACCAGATGCTGAATCCCATTATCAACCGCTGGTTAGCCTGTAAGTAACACCTTCATCTTCAAAGATCTGGGGCAAACTTGCTAATTAATCCTCCTGTGAGGAAGGTAATTTAAATTTTCAGAGAGACGGAAAAGTTAGCTAAACAAAAAGGTAATTTTACAAGTCCCGGTAAGGGAGCTGCCTTTGGAATGGATGACGTTTTGTCATTTTCCAAAATAAATTGAGGACTAAATGATTTTACAAAAAATTAGATAGCTGCATATCCAAATAGAGAACTGTTTCACAAATGTGTTTCACAAACAATGCTGCCGGCACCTTATTACCAAGTGGACAAAAATCACCAGATAATTCTACAGAACTCCTCATATGCAGTAAGATGTGCTAATGACTTTCCATTTTAGATGCTTGGGCTAGATATGAACTGAGGATAAAGATACTGAACGATAAATGTCTCATTAAAATCTTCGTCCTCTGAGATTCTCCTCTCAATTTGCAATGCAAATCCAATAGCATTCTCTGTGAAGACCCACTGTTAAACCTCAGCAACTCATAAAATAGTGATTTTTTTACAAGGAAGACTATTAGTTGTTTGTTTTCCACATTCAATATATAAGATAAATATTTACAATTCTTGCACTTATGTTTATTAATACAGCTAGAAACACCCTCACACACACAAACAAATATTACAGACCATTTAAGAAATAAATATCCTGAATACTCAAGTGGCATCTTTCCTTTGCAACATAGTTCTTTCCTCTTCCACTGAAAGTACGCTTGCCATATAAAGAAACAACAGCAGCAATGCTTGACACTGACTTTCAATTTACCAAAAGGTTATATAGAAACAAAAGCAAATACAGAAGCAGATTGCTGGTCTTTTTGTGAGAATTCCTTCACAGTTTTGAAATCAATTACAGACCTGGCAGAAATTCAGAAATGCTAAAAATCATGTGTTGGAATTAGAAACGTTTTTCAATTTTTTTCAAATGCCTTATTTTGGCACATGCTACAGAATAACTCTGCTATTCCTGTTTACAGCAGGTTATCATAGAATTAAGGAAGAGCTTGGGTTACAAAGGACCTTAAAGATCACCAAGTCCCAACCCCCTGCCATGGGCAGGGACACTGTCCACAAGACCAGGTTTCCCAAAGCCTCATCTAACCTGGCCTTGAACACTGCCAGGGAGGGGACAGCCACAGCTTCTCTGGGCAGCCTGTGCAAGGGCCTCACCACCCTCACAGTGAAGAATTCCTTACTACAATCTAATCTAAATGTAGCATCCTTCAACTTAAAGCCATTATCCCTTGTCTTATCACTACCTGCCCTTGTAAACAGTCCCTCTCCAGATATCTATAGGCCTCCTTTAGCTACTTTAAAAGAGCCCCTTGAGCCCTTCTCCTTTCCAGGCTGAAAAAGACCAACTCTATCAGCTTGTCTTCACAGGAAGGTGCTCCAGCCTTTTGATCGCTTTCATGGCTCTCCTCTGTACTTATTCCATGTCTAGAGTTCACGTCCTTCTTGTATTAAGGACCCCAGAGCTGAATGCAATACTCCAAGTAGGGTCTCACCAGAGCAGGGCAAATGTGGAGAATCACATTTCATGATTTGCTGTAATGGTGGTTTTGATGGAGCTTGGCTTTCTGAGCTATATGTGCACACTGCTAGGTCATGCTGAGCTTCTCATCAGCCAACATCCCTAAGTCCTTCTCCTCAAGGCTGCTCGCAAACCTTTCTTCACTCAATCTGTAGTTGTGGTTGGAACTGCCTCGACCCACATGCAGGACCTCGACTTGGCCTTGTTGAACTTCATGAGGTTCTCACAGGCCCACCTTTCCTATCAAGGTCCCTCTGTATGGCATTCCTTCCCTGCAGTGTATCAACTGCACCACACAACTTGGTGTCACCAGCAAACAAGTAGGTTAAATGATGCCAGTTCTAACACCAACCCCCGAGGAATGCCACTTTGCCTCCAGTTCAACTGAGAGCTGTTGACTGTAACTTTTTGAGTGTGATCATCCAACCAATTCCTTATCCAGCAAGTGGTCCATCAACCAAGTCCATGTCTCTCCAATTTAGAGACAAGGATGTTAAGCAGCACAGTGACAAATGCTTTGTCCAATTCCAGGCAGATGGGATTCACCAGCACTGCAACCCCTCTGTAGAAGGACACCAAATTTTTCAGGCACAATTTTCCCCTAGTGAAGCCATGTTGGTTTCCACCAATCACCTCAATTTTCCATGTGCATGAGCATAGTTTCCAGGAGGATCTGCTCCATGATCTTGCCAGGCAATGAGGTGAGACTGACCAGCCTAGGTCTTTCACAGAATGTTAAAGGTTGGAAGGGACCTCAAAAGATCATCTAGTCCAACCCCCATGCCAGAGCAGGATCACCTAGATTATACCACACAGGAATGCATCCAGGTGGGTTTTGAATGTCTCCAGAGAAGGAGACTCCACAACCTCTCTGGGCAGCCTGTTCCAGTGCTGTAACCCTCACGGTGAAAAGATTTTTTTCTTTATGTTTATATATGGAACCTCCTGTTCTCCACTTGCACCTGTTGCCCCTTGTCCTATCACTGGCCATCACTGAGAAGAGCCTGACTCTTCCTCCTGGCACTCACCCTTTACCTACCTATAAACATTAATGAGGTCACACTCTCCCTTTTCCCTGTTTAAAAACAGAAGTTATGTTTCTCCTTTTACAGTCAGTGGGAACTTCAGTGGACTGCCATAGCTTCTCAAATATGATGGAGAGTGGCTTAGCAACTTCAGCAATTCTCTCAGGACTTGTGGATGCATCTCGTCAGGTCCTATGGATTAGTGCACATTCAGGTTCCTTAGATGGTCTCAAACCTGATCTTCTCCTACAGGAGGTGATTCTTCATTCTCACAGTCCCTGCCTTGGCCTTCTGTGACTTGAGTGGTGTGGCTAGAGCATTTGCCGTTGAGGACTGGGGCAGAAAAGTCATTGAGTATCTCAATCTTCCCCATATCCTGGGTAACCAGTTCTCCCATTACCTTTCAGAAAGGGACCACGTTTTCCTTACTCTTCCTTTTATCACTGACACGCCTATAGATGATGTTGCCCTAAATGCCCCTGGCCAGATTTAATTGCGTCAGGCTTCAGCTTTCCTAACCTCATGACTGGCTGTTCAGACAGTTTCTCTGTACTCCTCCCAGGTGCCCTGCCTTTCTTTCCACCAGGTTCACAAAGACTAACTTTACTTACAGCTACTTCACAGATGGGTGTATACTCAGCAACTACAGGAAAGCTGCCATAATGCTTGGGTTGCTTGCCTCCTGTATCTGAACCCTTACACCTCACGGTCACACTATCCTCCAACAGCTTAATTCACTTAAAGCATTTCTATGTCCCTAAATATATTTCTAATTATACACTATCTTATATATGTGTATTTTCAAATGGCTGTGCAAGAGCAAGTTTCATATACATTAAACACTCGGTGTAACTCCAGAAAGACATATCTACCTATCCATTTATCTATATATCTACAAAAATATCAATCAGAAATACAAAGAAGAAAAAAGCCCAGAAACACAAATAAGCATTAAAAAAAGAATAAAATAACCCAAATCTTATGAATTCTTTAAAGATTTGTAATGCATACAAGTATTTATTTCCAGTAGCGTGACTCCTGACTTAATTTTTTCCCCACACTAAATCTCTTTCAGACTGCAGCCTCACCAACTGGCTAGCAGGTGGGTGGACTGATTCTGTCTCTCCTAACTCAAGTTTAGAAAACTTTCCATCTGCTTTGTATCTACATGAAATGTTCACAAATGTGAAGTAATACACAGTGGACTAAAAAATAATAAGCTCAAGAAAAAGAAAAAAACAAGAGCCTGATCAAATCTGGGAGAACTATGAAGTCACTCCCACTCTAAAAATATCCAAACAACCTATGGACTGTTGAATGAACATCATACTCAGAAAACAGGAAAGAACAGCAAGACATACATCAAATAAAAATATCGAGAGGTTGTGCTTTAGAAAACTGCATGACTAGTACCACTTTTTGTGTACTGAGTTCTGTTCCTGCAGCCCTTTACAGAGGTAGCTAACTCCAGGAAGCCTAAGGGACACAGAACACCCAGGTGTCCACAATCAGTGCTGGTCTTGTTAGCAAATTTCAAGGTGGCCACACAAATAATTGATTCTGACATGTAAGAAAATAAATGAGACATAGTCTGTACTTTACAAGGAATAGGAAAGGAATTTTCATGTGAATTTGAGATGAAACACAGCACCAGGAAAGGTATTATGAAATGTTTGCTGTGTTGAGGTTACAAAAAACCTTTTGTCAATGTGAGGTTCACAAGCACGTAGCACAGTCTTAGGGGCAACTGTCAATAAGGATAAAAACATCCCCTCGGGCATCAAGAAATTATTAGATGCTATGGATTGGCCAGAAGATATAGAGAACTGAAAAGGAAATATAGACCTGAAGGCTTTGACTCCTCTCTTGTATTCCCATGAGGTATTAGTGTAAAACATGCCTGGGCTATGGCCTGGAATCAGATGCATTGTCAAGCACATCCTCCAGTTGAAGTCAGTTAACAGTAACATACCAGAGGACAGGGATATCCTCTGCACCTCCACCAATATGCTTTCTAATAGGATACAAGAGCGCTGTGACTATTTTAAACAAACACCAGCTCTAAAATCTGTAAGAACAGACAAGTTTTGCATCTGCAACAGACATCATCAGGTTAAACATTCTTCCTGACCAAGTATATTCTGAACACCTATGAGCATATGGTGGGCTTAAAGCTTTACCATTCCTCCAGTAGCACCACAGGCATGGGTAAAATAGAGCTGAGATCTCTGTAATTTAGATTAATTGCTTATTACTGGTATGGGGAGAGTGGCTGCAGGAGCACTACAGTCTCAAATAACAACGGAGAGCAGCCATTTGAGTGGATGTGACCGCTCCGCCAAGCTCTCAGGGCCGAGTTGCAGCATCCTTTTCCTCTGCAGTGATGCCTGCCCCTCTTTGGCTGCGGACAGTACAAGGACACTGTCAGGATCTGGCTGCTGGTCTCCTTGAAGAGAACCATAGCTCTGACTCACTGCCCTGAGTCACAGCCCTTTCATATCAGTTACATATTTCCGCACATAAGGCTCCAGAAAGACCCAAACCTGTTTTAAATCTGTCTTCTGGTTTTCCTCTGTCAGTCTATTAGAAAGCGCCGCTGGACCTCCAGCACTCAGTTGCTGGCCAGCAGCAACACCAGCTACCACTTCACCTTCCAGAACCACCTCTCTTCAGGACAGAAAAAGAGCATGGAGCTGGTTGCAGCTCTCCAGGCAGGTCTGATGTTTGAGACCAGTCCATTTTGGCAATGGTTACACGGAAATGATCACAGATTTCCAAATCTGCACAGGACTGCCCAGCAACCCTCCGGAAGTCATGCCTAATTCTTTGTGGTACTCAAGGATAGCCTGGATTGTTTTGCAGACACAGATTGGGGGGGAGTGAGAGGGAGAGATCACAGATCATGCACTGCCTAAACTGCAACAAATGCCCAAGTGTGCCCACTGCCTGACCCCACAGCCCCCCTATCCATCTACCAGGGAGCAAAGAGATGCAGAGACGGGGGAGACAGTGTGCTGCTTGGGAATGAAAGGGGTGCAAGGATGTAGTAACTGTAATTGGGAAGGAAGGAAAGGAGGAAGAAAAATCATCTTTGACATTTCCCTCCTCAGAAATGTGCTCCACATCAAAGTCAAAGTGTGAGCCTTGCCACGAGGAACATTTTACTGAGAGCTCACCTACATGAAACTCCTGTGAGAAGTCCCCTCCTATGTAAGCAACTTCCATCCTTCCTTATGCTCTGCCATGAGCAGAAAGCACGGCATCGTAGTAGGAACGTGCAGTCCCTCCTGCCCTCACCAGTAAAGCATATAGTGAAATAGGAGTAAAGAGAGATGGGAAACAGCAATACTGCACTGTGGTCTCCTGCACAGGACCCAGAAGCGCAAGCAGTACTTGGTCTGAATTTGGTCTCCACTAGAGGATATCAGCATTTACTGGCTATCAGCAGGTAAACTGGAAATGATAGTTTCACATCATTTTCAGCTCTGCTGTGGTTCAACCCCCTAAATGGAAAGGAGTAAGCAGGGGACATTTTGCTTCTGTTTGGAATGCAAGACATTCAGCACTGGTTTCTGCAATCAAATCTCCAAAACAAAATGCAGTAGTCATGATTTCCAATTTTCCTATTCAGCAAATTGCTTCAGCATATCCCTATAAAATAATGATTTGTCACCAATTATTTGCCAAATGGGGCTAGGACGTGTTTAGAAGAAATATGCTTGACTAAGAAGATAGTGCTTAAACAGTTTGGATTTGTTGGGTTTTTTGTAAAAAAAAATTTCTGATTTATTTCATTTTGTTTTCTATGATTTGGCAAATAACAGGAATAATTGCTTTGGTAAGCATGGTGGGTTAAATGCTCACCAATTAAATAATTCAAAGATAATTGCAGTGCAAGCAGTATGCTTTCATTATATACTTTAAAAAAGAAAACCCCATTAGCATGGCTTGCCTCCCTCCTCCCATCTCTGCTTTCTCTTTCACATCTCTGGAGTGGCAGCAGGAGGTAACTGGATGGCCAGCCTCTAGCTCAGGATGCAATACGATGCCAGGAGAAAGGGAGACAAGGTCCATGTCACCTGCACAGCAGGCTGCAGTATCAGTGTGGTTCCTCCTGCTACCTTTGCTTCATTTCCCTTCTGTGCCTTCCCATTCGATTGTCATGGCGAGGAGTGCTCTCTGTTACAACAGAGGGATGCTTTGCTGTGTTTCTTTTTGAAGCTTGCCTCATGCCAGATTCTGGTCTCTTGCCCACTGAAACACCTCCAAGACCTGGGTCTGAAGCTGCAGAGTGTGTTTCTCCCTCACTCTGCCTGCCTTGCAGACAGAGGATTTTGCACCAGCTTTCAGGCTAAAGCTATTTTTATGTCTTTTTCATCACTTCCATAAAAGCGTAACATTTTGTGCATTATATAAACCAATTCACTTCAACCCCACTTAACCAAAACTCTTCTTTTACCACATTCTCATCATGCCCTCAAGTGTTAACACACTCTTCAGTTGCTCTCACTTTCAATGAGATAATTTTTATCCCACAATAGTGATGGTCCAAAGTGTGTTGAATATTCAGGATTATAAATGAATGTTTCCAGTGCAGTTAGGAATATTGCACAGGTTGGAAATTCATTCCTAGTTAAGGCATTGATCTATCAGGGAACATAAGTGCATTTTCAATTTTTGAGTCCTACTGAAAGCAAAAAGCTTATTCATATGCGTAGGGTATGTGTTGGACCCAGCTCAGAAAGATACTGAGGAACATGGCTAGCTTTAACCTATGAAAACCTAAGAAAAAAAAAACCTTATGAAACACTAAGCACTTAAAACATCACCTAAGGAAGGAAGACCACAGGACGGCCAAACGTGCCATCTCTGTTTTTCATACGAACCTCTGCTCGGTCTTACCATGGGTTTCATAACCCTAGCCTAACAGCTTTTTGCAGTTTGAATAAATAATAGAAAATAATTAGTAAGAATAACAGAGATAATAATTAAAAAAAGAATAATAATATTAAATCCTTCTCCCAAAGGGAAAGTCAGGAACCTGCCTCTAGCCTTCAAGATTACAAACAGATACAGTTAAAAGTTGACAAAGTGGTGAACAAATTCTAATTTTGGAAGGTGGAGAAATCAAAAGACATGTATTTGTGTGCAACATAAGATCTGATATGTCACCTTGCCGCCGCATTGGTGATTATTTTCAGACTGCTGGGATTACGGATCAGCTTGTCCAGGATGCTGACAATCTGCTCAAACTTGGGTCTGTTGTTTCTGTCTTTCTGCCAGCAGTCCAGCATCAGCTGATACAAGGCAGCTGGGCAGTCCATAGGAGGTGGCAAGCGGTACCCTTCATCGACAGCCTTAATCACCTGCACAAGGATAAAAGTTTTGGAAAACTTATAAGGCACTTAAATCAACTTGTTTTTATCAGTTCTGTGAACCACATTAGCATGGACATTCCGTGTTTAAACAAATGTGTTTATTCACTAATTGTCTTGCTGTGCAAAGCCTCTGGTTTATCTGCAAAGTAAACCAGGCAGTAAATTAGGAATGCAGAAAGGGCTGTAGGGGAATTGAGATACAGTATGTGACTTTGAGGAAGGTGAGAGTCTAAAAAAGGGATCTCCAAAACTCACACTTGATTGAACTAAACCCATAAACAAAAGCTACAGCTAGTAAGGTGCTTGACTGAGTGTGACAGACTTCAAAAGGTCTTTAACATCTCCTGACTGATCACCCTTAGAAACACAGTTTCCAGGCTCCCCAATGGACAATGCACTGGACAGAAAACCAACCCTCTTCCCACTTCATGGGTGATCCCAAACTGACAGAAAGAAGGTCATGTGGAAATGTTTGCTTGTAATTGATCTCACGGGGCTAGAAAATATTTAAAAAACCCACCATGCAGAGACATAACTGTGTACTTCCTACCAGGCAGTGCCAATTCCTCTTTCATTTGTCCAGATTTCACAAAATGTGTCTAGATTGTCTAGCATTTCTCTAGACTGAAAAAAACCGATTAGCCCAGAATTTACACTGTTATGAAGAATTTCGATAGACTATGCCTCATCGTCAGCCCTATAGTATCTATTGCACCATGAATAAAACCCGAGTAATATTCTAAGTAGTAAATGATAAAGCCATATACTGTTAACCTTTCCTTTTATGTGGATCAGTTAATTCATAAGGAGGAAAAACTACTCTGAGTCAGAACAGGGATAGGTTTACAGCATGGTCTAAGCAGACACAAAGCAGAGACACATAAATAGATTAATCCTTCTGTTTCTCATTGTAATGTGAACAACTACTATTAAAGGCATTCCAGTAGTCTATCAGCCTAAATAACATGGTTAATTAATCTCCATCGAGGAGAGAAAAAATATTTAGGACTAATTAAAAAAAAAAGAAATATAGTTTGCCCCAGAGACTTGCATTCCAGAGATTTTATAATAACGTTATTCTCTTTTTTCTTGTTTAACACAAAGTAGTATAGAAAATGTCTGACTATGCCTACGTTGCTAGTTTTTTAATTATTTTTTTTTAAATGTAGTACTAGTAAGAATATATACCAATTCCTTGGAAAATGTTTTGCGAGTGACAGTACTTCACAAAATTTGGTTCATAACTAACTCCCACAGAATAAATCTAAGATTAATTAAAAAAAAAAAAAAAACAGAAAAAGAACCTAAAACAGACATAAAAATCTTATCTTGGAAAATAGAATCATAGAACTGTTTAGGTTGGAAAAGATTTTTAAGATCTATTAATGCTTCTTATAAAAATACTGGGAGAGGTCCACAGAATGATTTGGATTGCAGGCCTGGACAGTTTACTGAGGTTGCAAAGGAGCCTGTATTGGAAGTCTTCTAATCTGATCGCTCTGCTCTATTTTACTCGTTGGTTATTTCCAGGGGTATTTTGGTTTCACTAAACTCTTAGTAGAAATGCTTTGGTTCTCTTTTTCACAGGCTCCAAGAGCCATTTATTCTGTGTATTTGACATTAAGAGAAAACTTCTGAAGAAAACTATACAAGTGGAACTAAAGGGGCTCAACAGAAATTTAGGAGGGTTTTCAAACAATAAGCTAAGGAATGTAAAAGGCAATGACCTCACTGCAGTGGAATCATTTGAATCGTCCTGTAGAAAACCACCAGCATGATACAATTCTCTAATACATTCCTTCAGAGGTCCAAAATGCCCTGCCAAAAGATGTTGGGGTTTCTTTGAGTTCATTAGATGTTATACCTGACTAGGGATATTTGGAGAATTTAATTTCTACATCTTATTCAATGTCAACATCAAAAACTCAGAGCCACCTGGTTTCATTATGCTTCACTTCCTTTCACAGCTTGATCCTTTATTTGAGAACATAACCCAGATAACAATATACTCACATCCTGGTTGGACATCTCCCAGTATGGTCTCTCTCCATAAGACATCACCTCCCAGAGAACAATCCCATAGCTCCATGCGTCACTGGCTGATGTGAACTTCCGATAGGCAATGGCTTCTGGTGATGTCCATCGGATAGGAATCTTCCCCCCCTAGGAGAAAAACAAAATAAACCATTCCACTTCATTGCTAATACAATTAACATAATTTTGCATGATTGATTACTTTAAATGAATCTCTGTGATTCTGAGTTATTGCTATATTGATGTACAAAAACCATGTACACTGGAAAATGCTATTGCCATTTGTCATGAAAACATCTTGTACACAATTGAAGAGCAAAATATATTGCAGTGCAAAATCTACTGAAATTATAGATATTCTGTACGGTATACGTACTGCATATATAGATACGCTGTATAGGTAACATAACCCAGGCACATATATACACACATATATGCACATGTATGCACTTATGTGTAGCATAATATGCACAGGTAAGAATTATAAATGGTAAGTTAAGTATGGTTGATTTTCAGTTATAAAAGATTCAGAAGTTGACAAGACAGTCATACGACACCAAGGATGAAAAAGCTACTACAAGGTCCTTGCTTACATACTAGAACCCTCTACACAGCACAAGAGGGCAAGACTTGGAGCTGTTGGAGAGGGTTCAGATGGGGCCACGAAGATGATTAGGGGGCTGGGGCACCTCCCCTATGAGTTCAGGCTGAGGGAGCTGGGCTTGTTCAGCCTGGAGAAGAGAAGGCTGTGGGGGGACCTCATTGCAGCCTTCCAGTATTTAAAGGGAGAGTATAGATGGGAAGGCAATCAGATTTTTATAAGGGTAGGTAGTGGTAGGACAAGGGGAAATGGATTGAAGCTAGAGGAGGGAAGGTTTAGGTTAGAAATCAGGGAGAAGTTCTTCAGTGAAAGAGTGGTGAGGTGCTGCAACAGGCTGCCCAGAGAGGTGGTGGATGCCCCATCCCTGGAGGTGTTCAAGGCCAGGTTGGATGGGTTCTGGGACAACCTTGTCTAGATCTAGGCCGGGAGGTTGGCGGCCCTGCCTGTGGCAGGGGGGTTGGAACTCGATGATCCTTGATGTCCCTTCCAACCCAAATCATTCTGTGATTTGGCAATCTATAGGCATTTCAAGCGTGAAACCTCCACGGTTTCACCATGTTTTTGCCCCATGTTTTCTAGGACATTCAAGGAGAATGAGGGGCTGCAATGTTGCTCTGCTTCGGGAATGTGAAGCCTCCAATAGCACAAGGCAGTGACTGTGACCATATCAGCAAATTTCCTATTCCAAAGCCGTTGGAGACAGCCGCAGAAAGACATACTTGGATGGGGTCGTCTGTACAGAGGGAAGAGTGCAAAACTGTCACCCGGGGAAGCGGCCTTAAACATTTTTTACAGTCACAAGAGCCAGCCATCATTATTTAAACGTGGAAAGAATTAAAGCTATCAGTACAATTAATATTGTGATTAAGGGAACATCTCTCTCTGAGTATGGCCACCATTTGGTGCCACAGGTCAATTTAGTAAAGCACGCACAAGCAGCCTCAGGCTGAGTCTCTGCAATATGAGAATTGGAATTGCAAAGAGACAATTTCCAATGGTTTTTAAGACTCTGATTTGTGAGTCACACATGAGAAAAGCAAGTCCAAAAAGACTAAAGTCCTAAATGGAGAAAAACATATTACTTAAGGTAATACTGGTGTGAATATATTTGAATAGAGAAAATAGTGATAGTTCAAAGTCATTTCCATTTCCAGGGATGCATAACACGTACAGACATTTACTCTGAAGATTTCACACTGGATTCAATGTACTTCTGCAACCCTCTTTATACTACAGTCTGATCACACACCTGTCCTCACAATGACCTGTATGGGAAAGGAGTGCTCTTATTTCCACTGACCAACCAGCAAGAAATAAAACGTAAAGATCTAACGCTTTGCCTACACTTCCATGCAGTGTACCTGCACCAAGGGTAGCCATATACTCACCAGCTTGGTTACCAACAGAAATGTGGACATTGGTGTTGAAAGATGAATACAGTCCATGCTGGAGCTTAAACATCTCTAATTTTATAACTAATATTGCACTAAATAGATTAAATATAAGTAGCACAGGTAGACTTTATTCAGGCTGCAGTTTATACCTGCAAAACCTCACTCTATATATCTCTTAAAGGCTTGGCAAAGGTCAGAGCAGGAAGCTGTCTTGGTATAGAGCATTTATCAATCCCATTCCACTTACTGGACTCCCTACCTTAATCAAAAGATAAACCTTCATTTTGCACTGAACCCTCAAAATTAGGAAAACTCTGAATTTGCACATTAAGTATAGACCAACAAATAAGACACAGAAAGTAAACAGCAGTATTTGGAACCATTGTTTCATCACAGGAGCCAGTGACTGATGTCTCTTCTCTTGCAAACTTGGAAACACATAAGATGGTGTCCTTTAGTCACAACACTGTATTTTCTAGTCATTGCAAGTTGATTAAAAATTCCCAGGGCTGCTCCATAACAGTACCAAGAACATAAAAATTATTTTTATTTTTCCATACTCTATTGAGAAGCAATAGCATACTCATTTTATAAATGTCCAGGGTGCCTCAGTGAGTCTAAGGCAAGGACAAGAAACAAGGGAAGCTCTCCTGCGTCCTGGTGTTCTCATGACAAACCCAGTTGCACTTTTAGATGTCAGGATGATAAAGAAATCAATCCTTTCTCAGCCCTTTTTTTTTTTTTTTAATGTAGAGTGAACTTTGATTTCCGATAAAGAACATCAATGCCAGGGGAAAGTCAGATTCTGAATTTACAGACAAAAAAACACTACCAGGAGCAGGATGAGCTTCCTAATCAAATGTCTCCCAAGGCCAAGGTGCTCGAATGCTGCCTGTACAGAGCAGTGGGTGGGGGTAAGCCCAGGCCGCACACTGAGGACACCATTCCTCCCAACACAGACTTGCCCAAAGGGTGCTCACCCACCCCAGCCCACCTCATCAGCCAGGACAATACCGTCTCTACACTACTTGAGATGTAAACTACAAAGGACTTGAACAGATGAAGACCAGCCCTGCGGGGAGCACATCAGGAAAATTCTATTGATTGATTTGATTGCTTGTTGGACTCGATCTCTTGAGGTCCCTTCCAACCCCTACAATTCTGTGAATGATTCTGCTGGAGCCCAGGCAAGAGGGGCTACCATTGTGCCCACAGCAGGGTGCTAGAACTAGATGATTTTTAAGGTCCCTCCCAACCCAAAATCCATTCTGTGGTTCCATGATATACCTATGACATCCACATAAGAAAGCCTTCAAGGAAGGGAGTAGTTATGTTGATTCCTTTGAGTTAGCATAATGGCTGGTTCTGTGAAAAACAGAACTATCATTTGTGATTTTTCAGAATCTTGTTCTTCAAAGAATTTAAATATCTGTGGGTGGCTTCAGGCTCACTCTTTTAATTTCATGTTAAGATTCAAAAAGATGAGCCCTTCTTGACGAACCCCAGAGAAATAATTGCCAGATGTCACACATAAACATGTGCTCGTGGCTAGAACTTGAGTACTTTTGGCAAGGACATAAAATATTGTATTTGATAGAAGGTCTTTACCTTTATAATCTTACAGAATAGTAATTTATGCAACTGGGAAAACATGTTTACACAAAATTGTATTAATCAGTGTCCTAATATTTTGAGACTATTTTATTGCACAATGAGGAAGATTATAAACTTGATGAAACAAAGTTTCACTGTTTGTTCTAGTACAAAATGAAGGTACATAATTTCCTAGATTTCATTACAAGGAAATTTTCTGTGCTAATTCTCAGCTATTACTCTATATGAGCCTACACAGGTACATGTAGCAGTATCGTAAAACAAGAATAAAACATGGAAACTATTAAAAAGTAGCTAAAACCAGCATCAACTGCCACTGAATAGAGTGTAAAACTATGATTTTGCTCTTCTGCTCTCAAATTTGTCATTAAAATGTCAATCTTTGTATTTAAAAGAGACTTTGTTGACTCATTTTTTGAATAATTCAAGAGCAAGCACACGCAAAAAAAAAGTTCTGGCAAATACTTTGTGAACAAATAAGCATTTTAACACAAAAAACAATTCCCCCCAAAGGATTATGCAACATTCACTTTTTAGCAGATGTCCAAATATCAATATATGCAGAAAATTGTAAGAGTTGTATCAAACTGAATGCATCGCTTTGTAATGTAATTACCTTTGAAAGTTACAAGGCTTGCTGTAATTCAAATAACCTATTTTGAAATTAAAAAAAAACCTATGACAATCCCTTTTCACTTCAAATATTTTTGAGAAATACCTATCTTGTTTGGACAGGTATCAGCTCTTCAATTTTATGATTTGCCAGAAATCAGGATATTCTTGCAGTATCCTTTGCCACTATCAAGGATATCTAACATAATTTACCTTCACATATACTAAACCACTTTCTCCTAGACCACAGAGTTGGAGCTGGGAAAACTAAGCTGCCACGCTTGTTTCATTTATTTGTCTTTTGTTTTCACTCTCTTTCAGATCCCTGATACTTAAATATGACGATACTTGCACTGTAAACTGATATTGGGATTGAATGTGTAAGACAAACTTGCTAAATGAAAAGTCATTATAGATAATCCTAGGAAAAAGGTTTGCCAAAATCTTTTGATACAGGCATGTAAAGAAAAATCTACATGTACATACACTGCTAGCTATTAGATAATATATTATTTTCTGAAGTACAGGTTTTATGTATGTTTGTCATGGTTGGCCTTTAAGGACACACTCATCATAAAGCCAAATAAGCTGCCTAATTTTAGTAGAAAGGAATAGAAATTGTAGGTGTTGGTTAATGTGTCTTCCAAATCCAAATCAGCCTAGGCCAGAGACCCACTCTTGGGGTTTTGAAATTAGTGAGCCGGCAGTAACTGAATGTATTATCTGCTCTAGATGGAGCTGCAATTCGTACAGTATCTGGCTGTTCAGCATCATTCATCTGAAGTCAATGAAATCCTCTATTTATTTCTAGCACGCTTGGCACTCCAGCATAAGGCAGCTGTTTCAAGGCCTTCATAACCCATTCCAATATTCTGATTTATAATCTGTTACAGGGTGACTGCCACAGGCACCTAAGCCACAGGCCTGCGGAGAGGAGAACGAAGAAAAATGAATTCTAACAGAATTATTCGAAGAACTTTGCAGAAAAACCTGAAGGTTAAAGCCTGACATTAATTCATTATGTGAGGTCTCAGGCTAGTTCAGGAGGTGTCTTACTGGTACAGTGCAAGATGGTTTCATGTGAGTGAGATGAGCTTGACTTACCCTCTTAGGCACCTGAAAATTACCTGATGCTACTTGTTCATCTCTTACTAATGAATATTTTATCTTGACCTTATCTCCTTGTCCAGTGGTAAATGTTAACAGAGCATCGCTTCTGCTTCTCTCCTTCATGCTTATCAGGAAAGAGAATTTGGGTGGGTTCCCCCTGCACCCAGCTCCTTGTTTTTTTTTAAAAAAACCACACCCTTCAATACATTAAAATTGTATTACTATGTTTTTAAAATTTAAGGGAATGAACAAACCACAACAAATTTCTGTCAAGCACTGGTTGCAATAACGTGTGCAGAACAGAGAGGACCTGTGTGTCTTTCCCTCTGGCATGCCAGGGAGCAGGGCCGTGCCGTACCCTCCCTGCTCTGGCACCATTATCTGGGGGCACAGGCTACCACCATACTTCCTATCAAAGTACACAGTGGGGTTTGGAGTGATGTAGATTTAATGAGGAGTTATCTGTGCAGATATATCAACTGGACAGTGTTTTCCACTGAAATGCCATGAACACCGGTGATGCATCCAGCTCTGTGTTTAAATAGTCAAAGTTTGTCTAACGATTACCCAAATATTATGCCTCTGAGAGACATAATTACAGGCCCTCTACATGTGCGATGGTTTAAATTTACTTCCACTTCATACTGTGTCATTAGTCCACCTACTTGCCATACAGACATCTAAAAATGAGAAAAATACAAAGGATCAATTTGACAATGACAATTTTAATACAATCTTGGCCTTTCAATTAAAATTGAATAGGTATGGAGAACGTAGATAATTACAGTACATCCCCTCCAGCACAAAGGCTCGGTAAAAAAAAAAAAAAAATTAAAAATAAATTAAAATCCAAACAGTCTAACTCACATGCTGGCTTCTGCTTCTGTAAGCAGGCAGACCACAGGCTGTCAAAGGCCTTTTGTGGTATCGACTCTGTGACAATAATTGAGGAGGTAAAAAATGACCCAGTCAGTTAGCCAAGTTTTCTTACAACTCTTGATTCCCCACATTTCACATATGCACCTGTGATCTGTGCATTGTCCTTGAGAGCTCTTGTACAATAGCATGAATATCACAGATCATGTACTGATATATAAAGGGATACACACATTATTGATACATAAAAGAATACATGCTCATACCCTTTATGAGAAACTTCAGACACAGTTTCTGAGAGCAGAACGCAAAATTTCGCCCAGTCAGTGGTGTGTATTGAAAGCCTGAAGGGCTGACTGGATTTCTTGGGGGTAGATCAATCCCAAACTGCAATTATGAATTAAAGCAATGGAATTGTTTCTCGGGCTTTGACATTTACAGAAGGAAAATGGGGATAGAAGAGGAGGATAAATAAATAAAATGTCTGTCTATGCAGCTAATTCTATAAATTTCCATAGTACTGCTGACACTAAATGGAGAATTGGGAGTGGGAAGAGGTGGAACAGAAGCAAAAGTCTTTACTCATTAGTATAATGCACACTCTACTGTTTCAGTGTTTGGAACTGTGTATTTTGGGTTGGGGTTTTTTTTTTGTCTTTTCAAAATGCCTACTGAATAACTGTCACCCTTTAGCTGTAAAGGCATGGAGTTATTTGGGATGATGCCATTATTTTAACAAGCAGCACTATATTTTGTCTTGGTTTTGCTGTATAATTAGTGCCTGTAAAATACACCAGAACAGCCTAGGAAATGGTCTTGTGTTTTGTGATATGACTAAATGGCAGGAACATTAACTGCCCAGCTTTCTTCCACTGGGCTGGAGCTTTGTTTCACACCTGTGGTCCCCAGTTGTCCAAACTGGGAATCAAACACACTCCAGGGACACACTACCTGGACTTGTGTACAAGATTCACTTCAAAGGAAACTTGAGAAAAAAGATGAATTGCAAATAGCCTTGTCCTTTTCTCAAGGTCAAGATGTGACAGACTTCAACAACTACTTTTGAAGAAAATTAGATTTGTCCTAGGCTGCATTTGAAGGTTTTAATTATCTGAACATCTTCCTGCAGCAGTTTGCATATACACCATAAATGCCAGATGGAATTTACTGAGCACAGATGATTACGCTTTACAAAGTAGTTTCTTTCCATCTGATTTCACCATCTAAATGTAAATAGGCGGGTAAGCTTTGAAAATGGGTGGCAGAAGAAGAGGAAGGAGGAAAAAAAATAATAAATCAACAACACCCGTGGCTACAGGAAATTCATGGGTAATACTGGTCAGAAACTCTGACACGTGCACCCTGCTTCTGTCCTAGCTCACCCATGGATATAAGTCAGTGATGTTCCCTTTGTTTTCAAGCAAGCGTGCTTCCCTTTATAAAGCTGTATGTGATACAGCTTGATGGGGAGCTACTTTTTCCATCTTGTATAACTTTTTCATCTCACTTAACTAGGACTCAGAGGTTTCTTGAGCTCTTTCTGTGAGTATACAAAATGTCATTACTAAATCATAGGTTAGCTTGTATGACCAGATGAATTTTGGAATAAGAGGGTTGAACTTCGAAGGCTGGCAGAGGTATGTGTCCGAGCAGAAGAACATGAGCCAACTGTGTGGCTGAGTTCTGTTGGGCATGGAAGGAGACAAAGACTTCTCACCCATGTCACGTGTAGGAAACGGGACAAATACGCTGTGCTTGGTGCTGGGTGTTAGTATCCCGTTTCAGGCATCACATTTAAGGAAAATGTAGTTAAGACAAAAGAATCTGAAGAAGACCAGCAAGAAGAGTAATGTTGGAAAAACTGCATAGGAAAGAAAAGAATGGAGGGTTAGGTGTGGAGGATGCGACCTCTGTGCATGAAAGCCACTACTTTAAAGGGGAGAGCGATCACCTGCCTATGGGCAGCAATGGTAGGACGCAGAGTAATTGCCTGACACGCAAGTGCACATCCTAGGGGAGGGAGGTTAAATAGGAGACTAGATAAATACCATATCTAAAACTGTTCACTTCGGAGACACTAACACCCATTACTTTCACAGGAGATTTTAAGAGGGCAGGCAAGCGTATCTGACAAGGCAATAAACTTCTGGCTGAACCACAGACAAATTTCTCTTGAGGAACTCTTGCATTATATTAATATTTACTTATGAATGCTGCACCTATACCAGGTGTGAAAACTGCCTTCCCTGCTAATACTACTTCACATTAACCAGGAGAGATCTCTGCAGACAGTTTTCTGAAGTGGTACAAACTGCATATTTCTAACAATGTGCCAAAGCTTGCCACAGGTCAAAGAAAGCACTGAAAGGTCAAGAAAAGAGTATTTATGCCTGGTAAGTTATGAAGGTACGATTGATAAATACATATCTATAAGTGTATATGTAGTATATCATGATGTGCATACAATGTGTAGGAAAACTGGTAGGAGTTCTTTACTTGTTTGCCATGTTACTGTGTTTCAATCACAAAGAAAGCAGCATGCAAATGACCACAACAACTGATTGCTCCTGGCAGTGATCAGGAAGGAAGGAAGCCCTAGAAAACCCACCTGCAGATTTTGTTGGTGTTTTCCACCCGATTTGGTTTGCACAGTGAAGAAGACAACATTACTAGACCTCTGTGCAAATTATACTTCACTAAGACATTGGAGATTAATGCCACTTTTTCTAAAGTTGATAAAATCTACTTACAATAGGATTAAAGTGAATAATGAAACACATTGTATCTACGTACACAAAATTAAACATATGCCATCAAGCTCTCCACAAGGAAGTAGAAACATTCTTCAAGTGAGAAAAACAGGTGTAGCACAGCGATATTTAGAAGACACTGGGGCTTTTCTAAGGCTCTAAGCCAACAGTGCTGCTTCCAGGTAGCTTTTCAGGCAGGATGAAATCCAGAACAGAAACAAGCATTAGTCTACACTATGGGCATTCTCTTATCTGACAAAAAGCTTCTAGATCTCAGGATAAAACAGTCAGAGGTTAAGTGTTCTCCTTGGTATCATTACTTCTCCAAAACACAGGCACTACTTTGTATACATGATGTAAGGAGAAAGCACAGAATGTCTGTTACACCACTTAGCAAGATTAAATTTTTGTTTTACTGAAGTTTTTCCTCAGTCAGAGGTACAACAGCCAATATAACTGATACACCCTTGCAGAAGAGTGGTATCAGCACACTTCAAATCAGACAGATGTCCCATCAGTATTAGAAGATGCAAAAGCATAAAAGAAAAATATATTTCTTGGTAGGATCTTCACTGCATGGGATTAAATCAGCAGTGTAAAAAGACCTACTCAAAGCCACATAAGGTGAAACTGAGTCACGAATGTTGCACGCTAAGAAAAGTAATCTACAAACTGAAACATTTTTTTCCTTGTTCCTTCTCTGAGACATTAATTAAAAAACAGTTGTCATAAACTTATGGTTTATTGAACACCTCTAGGCATGCAAGACTGGTTGACCTCTGCAATGCAGACTATATGCCTCAGGACTCCTTCAGGTTTCAGTCTAAACTGTCACAACCAACAAGAATTTTAAAAGTATAAACAAAGAAACTCACCCTTGTGGTATAAGCAGCTTCTGGGTCATCTTCTAGCACACGAGAGAGACCAAAATCTGAGACTTTGCACACCAAGTTACTATTGATGAGGATATTACGAGCAGCTAGATCTCGATGGACATAACCCATATCTGACAAGTATTTCATGCCAGATGCGATCCCTCGAAGCATGCCTACCAGCTGGATGACTGTGAACTGGGCATCGTGCTTCTGGAAAACATTTGAAATGTAATTTCAGAGGTTGCTCATGTTCCTCTTTGTACAGAACGTTTTAAAAAAAGCCTGGAAGATCCTCAAGTGAAGAACTTGTGAATAAGAGGTTGGGATTTAAACGCCACACATTGAACTACTCTGATGTGTGGAAGATCATCTCCCAGTTGGCTGAGGGGAGGGGGCAGATCTTCAATTCAGATTAAAATTCATTTTTTCCCTTCTTGCCATCATCAGAATTTTAATTTCCTAGATGACAGCTACTGGAAAGTGGGACATAAATCTTAATTGTGTGTGCTCATGGGATGGGAGTGTCAGGGCATTAAGGAAACAGATGTCTAACTTCCCTGAAAGGCCATGAGAATTGGTGAAAATCCCAGCCTTACCCAATGGACAAATGAAAGTTTTCTGTTACATAAGCATTTTCTCTGACAAAAGAAAATGCTCATCTGATTCAGTGGTTTTCATATTCCATTAAATTTAAAATATTTGTAATTTTTTCCTCAACTTCAAGAACACAAAAATCACTTAAACACACTATGACTTAGCCTAGAAACCAACAGTTGTACACATTCCTGTCTGCTTCCAGACACATGTTTTAAATCAGCTCTTAATAATCCTGTTTGTTAACATCTAGCTTTGATATTGATATACAGATACATAGATGACAGGACAATACTAAGTCCTAACATGGCTCTCAAAGGAATCCCCCAGGGCTCTCAATGTATCATGGGGCAGGTGTCCAGCTCTTCCTGTGGCTTCTTCCAGGAGTTTATTAAATACACACTACCATGTGGAGTGAGCTCACACTAATCAGTCTGCAAAACTGATTGCAATAATTTCATTTTTTATTCATATACTTAGGGGTGACATTAGACTCTAAACATTAGACAAATATACGGCACAACACATGCTTAAAGAAACTCTCAGAATTCCCTGTCATCATTACCGAAGACTCTTAGCTTCCTCTTATGTAACCTTCTTTAACTAGAGCCAATACAAGAGGGTCTATATAGAGGAAAGACTCTGCTAGAAATCAGAAGGTGATTTCTAGCCATGAAAGAAATAAGATGTTGAGATAGCCTTTTAACGGCAATGGGAAAATCAAACTAAATAGTTTTAAAAGGCATTTATAAAAAGGGTTATGTGGCCTGGGATGCCTGTGATATTTATGAGCCTCAAGGTTCTTATCTATGATTCCACACAAGAGTAGTTAAAACCCAACTCAAACCAAAGCAACCCAAAACCCCCACATTAAAATTAACAAACAAGCTGAACAACTGTTTTGTACAGTCAGAAATTACTCTCCTTTCCTCAGAGGTTTCTTCAGGGGTTTTTAGCCTAAACAAAATATATACAGCTCAGTACAGATATATTTCATTCAGATACATTGACACATTATTTATATGTATTTTACATGCTCCAGTGGACATCATAACATATATAGAACATACTGAAACTAAGGTTGACAATATATCCCCTTTTGGGGCTAAATGTCTAGTTCAGTGTTATGAATTTGGGGGATAATATCATTCAACCATGGCAGAACCAAAGCAGTCTCTCAGCCACAGCTCAGTTTGCCATAACAAATTAAAATTAAACTAGTGTTTCCCCTCAGATGGGATTTCATTTCTGCTACACTTCTTGTTTTGCAACAAGTAAATCTTGGTGACACAGAGATCGTTCAAATTTTTTTAGGCTCGCTACCAACTTTCACAGAAAACAAAGATAAATCAACAACAGTATTAGTATGTCTAAGGTTGGGGAAAGAAAACAGGCCAATAGTTTGCTAGCAAAACATTTCAAACACCCTCAGGTATGGGGTTGTTCCCTAAACTTTTCACACTGAGGGAAATGGCCCTTGGCTCAGAACTATTTGCTAACTGATAAAATTTCCACATATCCACTCACTTTGGAAATCGTCTGGTAAGACAGACAGGCTGCCAACCATTGAGCGTAACCACATTACAGTAGTAATTCTGCCCTCAGAAAAAGAATTTCCTTTATTCTATGCCAGAGTGTTGTTTTGGTTTGTTTTTTGGTTTTGGGGTTTTTTTTTAATTGATGTGACATACTAATAAATCAAAACTGTTCTTCGGTTTGGAATAACACTCATTGCAAGCAGTTAAAATGGACTAACAGATCCCTACCTGGCTTTCCGAGCACTTCACAATGCACACAAAACCAAAGGGAAGTAAGGAAACACCAAGCAACTGGAGCTGATAATGGATCAGAGTACAGCAGCAGGAAATCCCTAAGAAGTGCAGTACAAGAGCCAGTCCCACACCATGCAGTTCCCTATTGCACTTACCCGCAGGAAGCTGTCCAAGGAACCATTTTCCATATATTCAGTAACAATCATAACTGGTTTACCTGCAAACATATTACAGGGGTCAGAGGTTTACAATGAATACACAACAATCAGTAAAACCAGGTATTTCAGAGGTGTGCCCAACTCTTCCAAATCCCAAGGATAATTTTACATTTGAAGAGGAAGCAAAAGATGCACGGGCAGAAACAGCTTTGTCCATAATGTATGAGATTTCACTGACATCAACAGAAATACAGTCATTTCAGCATAAACTGACACACTTTTTAGCAGCTCAAGTCCCAAGATGCAAAGTGAAGCATCCTGCATTTTCAGTATACGGTGTCTTATCCATCACCGCTGAAAACAATCCTTCAGATAGTTGTTGAATTTATGCTATGAAGTAGGTGTATTCTGCAATACGTTTGTCCCCAGGTTGCCTCTGGAAGAGAACCAGGCACTTGCTGTTGAGGGAGTCACAGTTTCTCTGCAGAGGTGCCCTGGGGTCTCGCACAATGGAGGTGCAAGGACTGTAGTGATGCTGTATCACAGGGGCATAATCAACGTTCCTTAGATACCATGGCAAGGAAGAGACTGGAGGCAAGAGCAACAAACCTCTCCCCCAGGAGAGTATTTGCAGTGCATTTAAACTGCAGAGCTTCAATGTTTTTGTAGCACAAGCCTAGGAAAACACTGCAGTGTGGATAGAGACAGAAGGGAAAAATGCACAATTAAAGTTATACATGGCACCGGAAAGAAGAGCAGAGCTGTAATGTGGCCACCATCCGCTACTGGGGGTCAGCCCTCTCTCCTTCCTGGCAGTCGTCCTTCCCTCTGCATGAACCTCCCTTCTTGCCAAGCACGACTTAGGTGGGGGCTGAGCTGCATCCATGGGGCTGCCGCACGCTCTACAGAAACAGGCCTGTGTCCTTGAAAAGTCTCTCACATCTTTTAAAGGCTGTCCGTGCAGATTCAGATCACTTTGTGGGACCGTTTGTTCTACCCAGAGGTATTTTGTAACTTAACCAAGATTTTTATATGCAACTCTGACACGCTGAAAATGAATGTAAAAAAATTAATGTGATTACGGTGACGTTTCCGGACAAAGGTCATTGCTCGACTAATATTTTACTGTCATATGGATTTTATTATTCCATAATATTTTCTAAAGCTTTGTTTATTTTCTCTTTCTGGTAGAGAGAAAGGTGGGTAAGAGCATGAAGTTATTTAAGGAGATGAATTACTATTTCACATACACTACAGGAAGGCATCTGACCATAAAAGCATGACAAAGGCCTGCGTATTGTATAGCTGGCGTGGTGATATTTCAGCTTTTAAAAGGGAACAGCGTGAGGCTCAAAAGAGGTACCTAGTATAATTAAAAGTAAAAAGCCATAAAATTCAAGGTAAATGGCAACAACTCCTTCTTTGACTGATTTTTGGAAAAAAATGCAACTTCCACCAAATACATTTTTAGAAGAGAAATATTAACTTCAAAGAATGAGTGTAATGTAATGAGAAGACAATCCTTTGTCCTTTTGCTTAGATTAATGGGTTAAAACATCTTCTTTCTGCTGTGCAAATGATGTGTTATACTGTGGGAGTTACACTAATGGGTAACTGACTCTGTCATCCATTAACTAGTAAGAACAAACTCTTTATCCAAAACATTAATCTTGAACTATATAGGATATGGTACAGATAAAAAAGCCCAACAATGGAAAATATACATATAAAAACACCCTACAAATATATAGAAAAAATTTGTTTCTTGCTTACTCTGGTTAGCAAGAACACACGGTCCACAGAAAAGTACAACTTACACTATCATAACACTCTGTGTGTGCAATTTTAACCCAAAAGCTTTTCTGGTAACACAGAACAAATGCTGTTGGGTCTTTCAAGTAAAGGAGCAGTGCACTGACTGGGCTATCCAAAACCTTCTACGATAAATTCACTTACTTTGGAATAGGGAGACAGTTGGCTGGTTTCTCTATAAACTCGATGGCTTTATGACACATCAGAAGACTGAAATTAGAGTGAAAAGCTACATCTTTCAAATTATTAAGAGACCATCTCCCTGCCTTGCTCCTCCCTGCTCAGAAAGCCCAGAGAGCAGGGTTTCATTCACATGATCATAATAAGAAGCATATGCTCCAAAGCAACACCGTGCACTTTGAAAAGAACATTCTGCATTCATTTATCAAAGTGCAGCCGTTTATACATGATAACAACTTGTGTCAACAGAGTTGCCGAAATTTATTATGCTAACAGGCTACAAATTGCTGTAAACTATTAGTAAACTAAGCAGAACATGTGCACTGGTTATCAAGACTGCTGCCTACAGCGCACCCAGGAGACCGATGTAGCAGAACAGAAACCAACGCAAAGCAGGGGAACAACTCCGCATGGAAGCAAGGGATTGGACTTGTATCTGGTGGGTTGTCCCACTGCCACCCCAACTTGAGAACCTGTTGTACCAAACGGTCCTGTTAACAGGAATCGTGACAATTGGGGTTACAAGGAGTTGCTTCAGATCTGCTTAGTATGAAAAGGTAGGTCCTTGCTAAGGGTCACCTGTCAGAAAGAACTTGGTTAACAAAGCAAAAGTGGCACTGTCTATTTATCAGGCATTACCTGTACCAAGAGTGATTCAGCAAATACTCTACAGGCTCTCTACTGACTATGTAAATGAACCCTTTTGAGTGTGATTCAATAGCTATAATTTAAAAAGTGAAAACTTGCTAATTTGTTGTTCCAGTATGCTTGTTTTTTCGAAGCAACATCACCAAACCCACAATCTTCTTGTCCTTCCATCGCCCTGCAGAATGTTATAGCAACTAAACTATTATCTTTACTCATATTTGTGCCACACAATTTTACTCACTAAACCAGAATAGAAATAAGTGCAGAACATTTCCTCAGCTCCTGTGTTCAAGGTAACCCGAGATGGTGTTGCACCCCAGAGGCTTTTCTTAACCAGCTGGGAATATTCAGAGCTCGCTCTCTCCTACTTATATGTGACAGGCAGCTGGCACTCTCCCCCCAGCCCCCTCAACAAATAGTCTGCTGAGAATACAGCTGAGTTGCAAACTTACTCATAGTGGCTTACACAGAATACAGACATCATTAGCAATGCACATTCAAAAACAACGCACAAATTCCTGCGTGCGCAGCAATTAAATTATTTCTTCAAGTGCCACAGGAATCCAAAATGCAACAAAATAGATTTTAGCTCAGCTGTGTATGGACTGATGCTGGTGTTTCAAGTAGTTTTGGGACTGCAAATGTTATTCGGACTGTAGGAAGTGTGCGTGCCATTCAAAGGCAGGAGATAACTTGGGTTTACACAGGCAGATCTGCCGGACTTTTCCTAATGGGCTTGTGAGACTTGAGCTGAAGAATAGTATCTTTGTTATTTAAATCAGCATAACAGACTTTCATGACTCACACCTAGAGAAAGCATTATCTTAATTATGTCTCTTCATAACATGTAGAGTTTTACATGCCTTACGCTAGTTATTTTGAGAAACATTCTTGTGGTTTATTTCATATAATTTGTTGCAGTAAACTATGAATTCTTTCATTCCTGTCTATGTTTGTGAAACCTCAAATCATGCATTTTTAAAAACAAGATTCCTTAAAACCAATAAACCCATCCACTTAACAGCAAAGTATTTGGTAGATTTCTACCCAGTTAAACTGGAAACGTCCTCAGCACATTCCAAGCAGTCCACTGAAATGACAAGGAGCTGCTCTGCCAGCAGAGTCCTCTACGATGGAAGAATTTAAGTATACCTCATATGAAATCTTACTGACTTCTCACCTAATAACTACTGCACAACATTGATCGTTACATTTTTCACCTTATGCTGCAGTGGAAAATTAGAAAGTCTCTGAATCCACGTCTCCCACAACAAGCCAGGTTCAGTAGTTCATGGAGCATCTCTTTTCAGCTACTCTTTCTGTCTTTCCACCTTACAGTAGATGACAATCAGCAGCACAAGCAACAAGAGGCAGAACTTGCCCGAATGAGGCAACATCATCAGCACCATATCCCATGAGCTGAGATTCTCCATAAGGAGATTAGCATGCAGGATGTGAGTGTCTTACGGGAGGCTGCTGTGGCTGCCTTGAGAAAGCTGCGAAGGAGCTCCAAAATTGACACCATCACTATGGAAGAACTTGGTGTTATCTTAACAAAACTAAGAGCTGGAGAGGGTTCTTCAAATGCTACTTTTCCAGGAAGGTAACAAGTGT
>VXBZ01010458.1:51953-71750 GCA_013399135.1 Heliornis fulica | reverse complement strand
TCAGGGGGGAGGGGGTGGATTTGTGGGGTTTTCAGACCGTTTGCGCCACGATGACGGATGGGAAAAGCCTGAAGGATGAGGGAATATCCTTACTTAGAGTCTTGGGAATTATTCAGATAAAAATTATTTAAAAAAAAAAAAGTTTGCTAGTGCAGTGATGGACACTTTTCTATGTCCCATGAAATAATTGAGAACATAGCAGGGTGTAAGCTTAGTTGCTTGCATTAACAGAGATGTTAATACGAAGCTTTAATGCTGGAGTTGTCGTATGATTTGCTTTTGTTTCTTTCTGAGAAAATCCAGAAAGAAATGTGGTTTAGTTCAGCTGCTTTGAGATCTCTGAATCTGACATATCCTCCTTCTATTCATACTCACAAAGCCAAAGTTGCCCTGTGTAATTTAACTCAATGCTACATAGAAAAGCACTGGCAAGTGGGTAAGATAGAACGTTCAGGAAAGGGGATTGTGCTAGGTTTATTTTAGAGTGCAGACCTCTGCAGTCTCCCCATCTCCAGTCTCCCCATCTCTCCAGAGGGGTAACCCAGGCACAGCAGCAGCCAGACTGCAAGCTGTGCTCCCTCCCACGGATGCAGAGAGGCAGCAGGAGATGTGGTGAGGATGACCAGTCTGCTTACGGACTGCAAGGTCAGAGCGAACAGACGGCATCTCCGGAGGGCTGTGCATCGCCCTGGCTCAGGGGTAGCACCAGGTGCATCGCCCTGCAAAAGCTCCCCCATGCCCAGGGTATGGACCACCACTACAGGGAACAAAGAAGTAAAGATCCTACTGTCCCAGTTAAAAAAACAAACAAACAAAACCAAAAATAACAAAAAAAAAACCCCCCCACAAAAAAAAAAAAAAAAAAAAACCAAAAAAAAAAAAAGGGTTAATTTGGTATTATGCAAGAATTAAAAATTATTGTAGATATGCCTTGGCTCATATCAAGAGTGTGAGTGGAAGAGAATAGACTGAGCTCTGTAAGCAGGTAGAGACCTCGTGTCCTGATGCGCTTGCAGCATGCACGTATAAACATTCACCGCACGCCGGTCGATCATTCGTAGGCAGAGAGAAGCAGATGTCACTGGCAAAGGGTGCCGGCATTGTTTGGTTTCACAAGAGGTGTGATTACAGAAGGTACTTGAAGGATGAGAAAATAATCATTTGGCATGCAAAAATGAGAGGCAAATCCAAGCAGAGGGTTTGGTGTATTGTTGTGAAAAGCACACTTGTGTGTATTCATTTGAGGAAGACAGACGTAGAGAACCAGACAATGGAAATATGGGTTTGGTTTGTTTTTTTTTTTACTTGGAAATATCATTGAAAATAAAATAGTAACAAAAAGGTTAACATGTGGTTATAGAACTTTGGCTATTATGTAAGCCCTGTAGTTTTTTTTTCAAAAAGAGTATAAACCACAAAAGCATTTTATGATTTATACAAAAGAGGTAAGAAATGTTCCATTTTTCTGTGTTACTGGTATACTCTTTTTTTTTTCTTTTTTTATTCTTTTTTTTTCTTTTTGTCTGGATCTTGTTAGATAACAGAAAGTCTAATAATGTTTTATCTGATTCTCCTAAACATGCAATTAAAGTACATTAGTACCAGCATACTGGTTTATGTTCATTATTAAACGTAAAAATCTAAGAACTTTACATTAATGGAAAATAAAATTTGAGATTTTAGTTACACAGAAGTCAGGGAATTCAGATGGATGGTTCCCATAGCAACCTATCTCTTCCTCTTTGTGTTTTTCATTCCACTAGAACCTTTCATTACTTGATTGCACCATACATTGTATCATGCAATTTCATCATAAAATTTCATCATTATATAACTGTGCAAGGGAAGAGAGTGAGCATTGTCTTCACTCAACACTTTCTAACTTTAATGTTTCTGTTGCACAGAGAGCAAAACTGATGCTTAAATGAGTTAGAGCCTTGATTTAAATATTTTCTGCTTTTTTGGGGGGCCTCCATAAATTTGGCCAGATTCTCTGGAACAGCTATAAATAATAAAGGAGTTGAACATTCCTTTGTAATTGGCTATTGTCTGCCTTGCCATGTAGATATGTGGCTCCAGTGAGCAAAAAAAAAGAGACTGAACCATTTTTCATTTGCGGGTAAAAGATTTATCCCATCCAGATACAGGAAAGAAAAGTGATAGCAGAAAATGGAGGGCACTTGTGGTTTTTTGTCTTCTGACAGTGGGATATAATTTACCAAATTACAGCTCTGTGGATTGTCGTGGTCACCAGTGGGGTTATCAGTTAAGAGATCATTGTGGTGGCTTCTAAGCAGCATAGCAGATACGGGAATCTGTAGAAGTAGACCTGTAATTCTGAATTTTGCCATACTGTAAATTTGGATGATGGTTGAAGAGCCAGAAGGTTTGTTCTTTTCATTACACAAATGAAGATAGCGATTAACCTCTTTGTTGCAGAGGGTATCAAAATGGAACAAAGTGGGCTGGTCTGACTTCCAGGGGTACTTTTCAACTGACCTGGTCTTTTTAGTTTGGCTGTGAGCATTTCCAAACCCAAATATCTGTGGCTTCTCAAGCCTTAGTAGGGAGGAGCTCCACAGATCAACCTGCTAAGAAGAGAGGAGGTACCCTCTACAAAGATGAGCAAACTAAAAGATTGGATGCAAAAATATAAAAATTCTAACCTTCTCTAATCTTCCTGTTAAATAAATACTCTAAAAGAGGAGACTAGTACTGCAGAAAAAGAGTCGGGATTAGGAAAATTAAAGGCTTTTCCTTCTCAAAAGCCTTCAAATTGTGATGATTTCCATTGCATTTGTAAAATCAGACCTGGCTGGTAGTGACTTTTTTTTTTTTTTTTTNTAGTTGTTTATACTTCATTTAACAGCAGCCAGTATGTCACTAAGTCAGCACTTCTCCTCTGAGATTTATAGAGTGGGATTTAGGCTAAATTGCTGGCATATGAGATTTCAGCCAAAGGTTGTTTTCCTTTAACCATTTTGTTTTTCAAATGCTTTGGCTGATTTTAGGTTATTGGAGTCCAATATAATTACTTGTTTAATTGCTTGGAAGAAGTAGAGCTTCCGTAGTTCAAAAATGGTTTATTTTCTTTAAAAATAACTGAAATCTGGCTTGGAGTTCTCTAAAACGCAATGCAATGCATACAATTGTGTAATTTTATCCTCTTAAAAATTCCCTGAATGGTCATTAAATCCTTGGAAACTAGCTAATCTCTAGGAAGATGCGATAGGTCTGGCTGTTTTCCAGGATTTGCAAGAGGCTATGACAGTTTAACATGGTAAGAAAAATGGTTTCTAAATCACTGCAAGACTGGGTCAAAGACTCTAGACTGCTGAAACCCATTGGTCTTCTTGGTGTCTGTGGTCTTTTCTGATGTGGAGAGTCATCCTCTGTTTTCAAGAGGTGGCAGAGAGAAGAGGAATGTCTGAGGTGGAGTCCATAGAGCTTGTGGCTAAGGATGGATCAGATAGATATTGGTCAGTGCCACTTTTTGTTTTACTGTACCAGCTTGTGTTGTGTTGAGGCACAACAATAAAGGTTCTTGATGAGAGCTATAATGTGGTAGGTAATGGTGTGAAGGAGAGCAAACTAAGCAGCAGAGCAACAGAACTGTAGTCTGAGAGAAAATGATAAGATGTCCAGGATCACTGTATTTGTCCTGAATATGAACCAGTACCACTGTCTTTTCCCTTAAAACATTTTCATTTCTTGTTCAGTGCCAAACAAATCTGGAACAAAGGTAGAGACATTCTCACAGACAATGAAATTCCAGCAAGTTTCATGAAGTGTGTATGTTCTTGTGTACAAAAAGAGAACAAGAAGTTAGTCCCAGAAAGACTCCCATTCAAAGGCAGAATTGCACCATGAGTCCTTACACACAGAAGTGACAGAGAACCAATAGAAGGGAAGTCTGAGGGCAAGAGAAGCCCTAAGAAACCCATCCATGGGAAAGCTGCTCTTGATATCACACATTACCACAAAACACAACTCACTGGGAGCCAGGCATTAGTTGCAGCACTCACAAAGCTACGAGCTGTGCCTCTGACAGCAGCACACCTATGGAAATTCCTGTTGCCTAACCTTACCCCAGCTCAGTAAAGCATGCTCTTTTGGTGGTTGGGGTTTTTTTTTGGTTGGGTTTGGGTTTTTTGGGTTTTTTGGGGTTTTTTTTTGTGGGGAGAGGTGGTGTGGGATGGAAGATGTTCACTGCATTAGTTAGCTTGCATGGCCATATCAAGATACCAACCAAACACACTGGATTGTTGGGTTCTGAAAGGGAAAGATTTGCCTCAACTCTTTAGGGCTACAGTTAATGTTGAATAGAATACCATCATGATTTTACTAAATTGGGTCTTTGGCTTTTCTGGTGACCAGAGAGATTGATTCTTCTCTGCATAGTGTGACATCAACCTGCTCTGTAAGGATAAGAAAATAAAAATAAATATTTGTGAAAATGAAAGCATGGCTGTGTTGACAGGGAATCTGGTCTCTTTTTGGAGGCAGCTGCAGAGCATTCATTGGATTACACTGCCTTTCCTCCTCTGAACATCTGAAAGATGGCAGGGCATTCCTGAACCTCCACAACCCACAGAAGCGACTGTTTCACATAAGTGCTAAGTAGACAGTTGCAGAGCTTTAGGAGCACTGTCTGTGTTCAGGATAAGGAACATCTTCTTTCACACAGACACAGTCTTGTGAATTCATCAGACAAGGATTTGGGAATGATGGAAAAGAGTCAAAGAGACTGCAAAACATTTCCTCGTGCCTTTTCATACTGTTCTTCACCGGGGTTCTCTGGCAGGATAATGATGTGCAGTTCCCTTCCCTAACCTGTGCCCATCAGACCTCTGGGGAAAAAGAAAAGGTCATTGTTATTTGTAAATAGACAAGATGGTCCACCATCTTAAAGTTTAGGATTTGAAGATGCATCCAACCCATCTTACATCTGCATCATTCCTTAGAGATTCCTTATGAATCCCCAGGACTCTTGTCAGTGACTCAGATGAACTCAGTAAAAGGTCCCAAGCCTGCTGGTCTGATTTTCATGTCTGGACAGCTTGATCCAATCTTGAACAGAGAATTTTTCATGTACTCAGAGAACAACTGTTTTGTGCTTATATGAAGAGACAAACATCACTTGAGGTTAGTTACTCCGATATAAAAGAGAAATTTCATCGTTATTATATCATATCCATTGAATCTATCAAACAACAGCTGATTGGAAAAGCCCTTTTTACAATTGACTTGTTTCAAACTAGGAGCAGTAGAAATTGTACATGACTGTCAGTTCTGCTAGTTAACCTTTAAAAGATAAAGAAGAGCTAAGAAGGAGTGGAGAAGCGTAGAGAATGATTCAGGACAATTTAGCTTCCTAAGGTTTGATTCCAGTGGATTTATAATTTTGTCTGTGTCTCATTAAGAGCTCATGGGATTAGATGTGAAATTTGTATAGATGTGAAGTTTGAAAAGATCTACACTGAGCCAGCATTCTACAGTTGCCTAAATATGTTTCAGAGGTCAACAGCATGAGTTTGGAAGACTCAGATCTCTTAAGGGAGATCACCATCACTTTGCTGACTTGATGAAAGCGTGAGGTTTAGGGTGTGGGTGGGGGCTGTCTCTTCAAGGAGAACAGCTTTATAGCTTTTGCAGGAGTAAGAGGTCTCTGTTCTTGCAGGTAAAGTGCAGAACAATGAGGTATAATTTTAATGAATAAATATAATAGTACAGAAACAAGTATGACATTATAATACTTGAGGGCTTTAACAGGGGTGGACTGGACAATGTGATAAAGAATATAATTAGGAAATGAACTTTTCCAAAAGGAACAAAAAGCTAGGTGAGAGGCAGACATTATGAGAAGGCAAAAAGAAACCCAGTTAGAGCATCTCACACACACACAGCGCAAGCATAGCTGCTTATTAGCACAAGAGTGATCTGAATGTTGTAACTGGGATTGCTTAGCCAAGTTTCAACTCATAATTAACTGTAAACTCTCTGATAAAGTACTAATAGCCAGATGGACTCTGAAGAGTTGTTAGACTGGTTTTAGAGATAGAAATTCTTAAAGCTAACTTGGAGAAATCTTAGAAATGCTGACTTTGTGTATTATTGCTCATAGTCCACAAAGACTTGCTTCTCATAATTCTTTCACCTTACTGAAGGCAATGACTGTCCTTTGGTGATCTCTTGAGGTAGAGCAGCTAAAACCCATTTGAGGTCAGGCAGGCAACCATTCTGAATCATTAGCTACTGATTTCAATCCAGTTTTAACCTTTTTCATCTCTGTTATTTATCTTGGTGATGATGATCATGGTTTTGAGGGTTGATTTGAACTGCTGAACCTGAAATTCATCTGTTTTGACTTTTCACTAAGCATCTGTTTTAGCAGTGCTTTTTCCTGTACATTAAGCATCAGTGCTGTGCATTTGTAGCACTGTAACTGGAGTCAATAAAGAGTAAACACCACGTCTAGAAGCTCTTAATCAGCATTTCACAGCCACATTAGCAGCCCTGTCTTCCCCTTGTTCTATCAAAAGCATACACTTAGGAATGGCAGGGCACTGCTAATATCATCTTTACATCCAGTTCAAAGGGAAAATTCAATTTAGGTACTCCTCCTTCTTGTGTGGAGAACACAAATTCCCAAATTTGTTTCAGGTTCTTTGGGTTTATTCTTCATGTCTTCCTCCTGTTTCTTTCCTTGGAGAAAAGGAAACCAGGGTAGTCCACTGTAAACAGTATGCATCCTTTGCTTTCAATGTTTGTTCGTTTTAAATGGATAAAATATGTTAAAATAAGCTGCTTTCTGTGTGGGTATCATAACCCCTTTGTGCTATTGGATATGGGGTGGGAGGGCACACAGTGGGAGGGGGGATACCAGAGCAGGCCCTTTGCCAGGTTGCCAGCTCCATTCTTTATTGGCTGATTTCAGTTTTGGTCTGTATGGTCCTCTCTAGCAACCAGTAATGGGAGACCTACAGCATCACTGTGGTGCATGTGTAGTCACCTTCTGTCCCTAAAGAACAATGTAAAACCCTCCACCACTGGTCAGTTTGCGTTGCTGTAACACTACTGAGTCTTTCTTGCAGCCTGTGTCAAGGATTGAACTTTCCAAATTATCTATTTCAGACGTTGAGAAAGAAAGGACTTAATGGCTGTGACAGTCCAGACCCCGATGCAGACGATTCAGTAGGTCACAGCCCTGAGTCTGAGGACAAGTACAGAAAAATTAATGAAGATATTGATCTAATGATCAGCAGGCAAAGATTATGTGTAAGTACTCTGAGCTCCCTTTCATTTTTTTTTTACTTTCTGATATTTCTCTGAACCTGGCAGGCATTGAACAAGAAAGAAAACAAAGGTTGTGAAAGCCCCGATCCTGACTCCTCTTACGCTCTCACCCCACGCACTGAAGAAAAATACAAAAAAATTAATGAAGAATTTGATAATATGATCAAGAGCCATAAAATACCTGTAAGTACCGAAGGTTAGGTGGCTGTCTGCTGATAACTGCTGCAGTAACAAACCATAACCCTTTCAGTTCTGGCTTCTTAAGGAAAACATTTCAGCTGGAAACGGGCTTTCATAGCCCAACATATAATTAAACACTGTGGTCAGAAAATTTCACACAAAGTATTTTTCTTCCAAGTCTGTACCTCTGACACACAGACAAAGCCTACTATAGGTGAAACCTACAGAAGGAAGTGAAATATACATATATACATTATATTCACTTGATTTACAGAACTGTTTTACCACACCACTCACCCAAATTGCATCTAAAAAATAACAATGAAAATCTTTCCTTGTGGACAGGCTCACAAACCCACAGAATACTTTCTGTGGTGATATAGAGAAAACAATGTAGAACTGAAATTCCTTTGTATGTAGTAATTAGTGCATTCTGTGCATGTCACTTCAGTTCTCAAGTGTCTCTGCTGAACTCAGTTGCAGCACTGAAGGGTTACAGCTACTTGCTCGCTGCAGAGAAACAGACTGCATGAGAGCCTAATGGTAGGATTCAGACATGTTTGCGTGTTGGGGTGATTTTACAGCTTTGTCAGAGAATTTGCTTTGACCTCATCAGCATTTCTTTAATGCTTTAACATGAGCTAAATTTTGTGTTAACCAAGTCGAAATTTCTAACCGTAAGTCATATGCCTTGCCAGATATCTAAGAGAAATAACTCTGCATGTGCTCTTTCGTTTGCACAAGACATACAAGGGGAAAACAGTTTGTCATTACTTTTAATATTACCTTTATAAAACTGACAAAAGGAGAATGTGAAGGTTCTTCCAAACGTGTGTGGTAAAGAAAGTAGCAAACCAAAGATTCAGGAAGGTTCAAAGAAACATCTCAGTTTGCATAGGTAACCATGTGCTTCTAGGAGAGAACATTTGGATGAGTTCATTCCATCTTCCTGCAATGGTCAGCTGCCAAAATGGATGTCTGTATACCCAGAATAAGCAAAGGCTCTTCCACGGTCCTAGCCTAGTTGTGTGTACAAAATCTCATACCAAAACTGAGCACACCTCTTCAAGGTGCTCTGATTCTGCCTCATGCACTGTAAATGTTCTCTGTGTTAATTCTCAGCAGAAAGATTTTCATTCAAGTTCATTACAATTTTAAGATGTTCTCACATCATGGCAAATGTATTTTTGGGGAAAGGAAAAAAAACCATGGTCCTCAGAGGTCAGAAGGGCACCAAATTTGATAAACTAGTGTTTGGAATGGCTGGATGTGGATGCCCAACATATATATAAAATATCAGGGCAGAACATAGATACATCTTTTTTACCTCCCATATCTTCTTATTTTGCAGAGCTGTTTTCTTCAGAAAAAAAAAAAAAAAAAAGAAATGTCCTAAAGCTGTCACCATGAATTTATTTTATCAGGATGGAACTCAGTTTGACAAACAATGACTGCAACATTTAGGGTGCCTGTTATAAGCTGGAATGCTTAACCCTTTTTCATATCAAAATCTTACCGATTGCCATTTTTTCTTTTACCCTTTAAAGGGGTAAACTTTTGGCTTGTCTAAAGTTAAGTGTCAGATTTTTCGATGAGATAGTATTTAAGCAAGCTACTTTCTACCTTGAAATTGAGTTTGGGGTGGTCCTTCAGATCCCGTTTCTCTCATGTTACCTGGTTTTGTTCCAACAAAGCAGCAGTTACTATAACCATTCCAAATGTTAAGACATGAAAAAAGGGAAAAAAATTCTGTGCAAAAAACCTCATTCCATGGTAGTGAGTTTCATCACTTTCTTGACCTCCATAAGCATTTGGAAAAATTGTCTTTTTTATAAAACCAGGAAAGTTCTAGGAATTTGAAAGATCACAGCTAATCTAAACACGGTACTTCACTTTTGTCCTCCAAAAAATTAATGGACTTTCCCTCTGGTTGCTTTCATTAAATTTAACCTTTTGATGTCAAATATAGTCGTACTTCTGCTATTACCTTGGTGATTAACTTGGTTTCCTGAGCTGTATTTTGGGTATAATGTATCTTCCTACCTGGCAGGGATGTTACAAGGTACAATGTATTATCTTTTTGTGAAATTACTTCAGAGATGCTTCAGAGGCACAGAACTGCACAATGTTAGCGTTTCTTTTCATGTAAGACAGGATATCCCTTCTTTGAATACTTCACACGCAGAGCTCAAGGTCTGTGTGCTCCATCAAGCTGCTTACCACAAAAGGAAGAATCAGTGGGTGTTCTCTCCTAATGCAACAGGAGCTCCTTCTCTTGGCATAAGCCGAGATGTGACAGGCAAGATGGAGCTCAAAGCTAGAACATAATGGAAATTTGTAAATATAATCTATATTTTTATGTGTACATATATTGTGTACAATAATGTCCCTAACTACAAATCAGTATAACTTCAGGGAGGTCAGAAAAGTTATATTCATTTGTGATCATCAAAGTTAGCCAAGAAAGTTGCGGGGGAAGAAAGCAAAATTGAACAAAAAGTCACAAAGTCAAGTCATTAAATCACTACTTACAAAATATATCAGACAATGCAATGCCTATGCCTGGTCTTGTAACGGAGTAAAGCTGCTGCCAAATGAAAACACAATTGGCTTATGCTCCCAACAGCTAAGGCCAATAATGTTTCCTCAGATAATTTTCTGGGGATAAGTATTTATATTGTTCTAAAACATCTGATAATAATTAGACATTTATTTGTAGTTTTCATATGAGTGATGAAAGCAGAGGAGACAGAAATAGTCTACTAGAAGAGAGCTATAAGTATCTCTGTCTCTAAATAAATGAAGGCCTGGTTGAACATGGGTAAGATAAAAACAATATTTAACACCAAATGCTCAGCCCATTAATTTCCAAGGGTTTTGAGCCCCCAACACTTTGCTTTCCACAATATACCCCAGCTTGTGGAGCACACGTTGAACACAGTGTGTGCCATACACTGGTGGTTTCCTCTCAGGTGAGCCATCTGCCCTTTTTGGCAATTGTGTCTGAAAGAGAACAAAACAAGGAAGAAAAAAAAAAACAAAAAGCAAAATGTGGTGAGTTGTGTAGACATTAGTGTCTATGATAGCCACATCCATGTTAGAAAATTAGTGAGTGGCAAAGAACTCCCCAAGACAGCGGGAGGTGCTTATCTCTGGCCTGAATTGGTCCAGCAGTCCCTGGCATGCTTACTTTTGGCACCAGCCAAATAATGCTCTCCCAGGCAATTTCTTAGCTCGTTTTGGTAGTTAGTCCAGGCCAGGAACAATTCCCAATTGTCAGTTTATATGTAGTCATGATGTTTTTGAGGTTGAGAAAGCTTAATAGTATGGACACAGGCTGCTCCATGGCCTCAGACGGCCTCAGTTCCTAGGCAAATTCAGTTTACTAACTCAAGTATTCTGCAAGTACAACGTGAGCTTTGATGTCCATCAGACCTAGCTGGAGCAGATATGCCCTGTGATTTACCAAGAATGAGTGGTGAACCTGCAGAAGGTTGCAGTTCTTAGTGAAGGACGTGTAAGGCACTAATAAAATTGCAGCAACCAGAACGAAACTGCATATAGAGACTCTCTAATCCTTGTCTGTATCCACACAAATCTCTCCCTAACCTTTGACACTGAAGAGGAGAAATAAAAAACACTGTGTTCCAGATACAGTGTGTATTGTGCTGCAAAGCAGAGAAAACTGAATTTGTCCTGATAAAATGGACTATGGAGTACTCTGTAAATGTGTGTAAGCATACTCAGAGAGTACATTAAATGGTGAAAATAAAACCATTACTACAGAAATTAAGAAACTATTGGTTTAACTGCTTTTTAAAGTATTTTTTAAAGTGACAGAAGGAAAGCTAAATAACTGTTCCAGCAACGTTTGAGTGTTTCAGTGATGACTAGTGAGACTGGCAGCTGCAGGAGCCACAGAGACTGGAGCTCTGTTGTGCTGTGCTGGTGTAGGAAGAGGTGGCAGCCCTTGAAGGGTTTGGTTTGTACATGGAGGAAATATGGTGTATAATGATGAAAGTAGATGAGCCTTTGAGAATTGGCAAGACCTTCAGATTTGTGTTTCTATCAATGTTTTAATTTAGATAGTTCAGAGATTTGGATTAGGAAAATAAGAAAAACAGGGGCAATATCATACTCAGGGTGCAGATTTCACAGATCTCATGTCAGAGGTGAAGAAGTCACTGTGCAAAGTGCTCCCTGGTGGGTGACACTCAGTCTGGCATGGGCTAGCACCCAAGCAGGCAAGATCATGTTCTGGAAGACAGCAGACAGAAAGATGTCCACCACAGACTTGAATGTTGCCATAATAGAAGACTCCATGTTGACTTACTCATGTCTCCCATCAAGTGGCAGTGGAGCCAAAACATCTATCCTCATGTGATTTCACTGACTAAAACCTTATGAAAAGGCAGAGACCACCAGCAACAGCTGGATTTGAGCTCCAGGAACACCCATGCAGTGGTGAGGGACAAATTGCACCTCTGATTTACATGGGATTTGGGAACCTCCTGGGTCCTTCTGTGGCCAGTGAAGAGACGGTCTTGCTTCAAAACATACCTTCAGGCTGATAAAATACTTCAGGTTAGGCTATGTGAACCGATTTCCAAGGAGCCTAGACCTCAGTCATGACATACACTGGTACTGCTTGCGTTGTGTACCTTGCAAATTTTCCTTTGAAAGAGAAGCCACACACACATCTGGTGAGCTGGACTTCAACTGTAAAAATGTCTACCAGAAAAAAAAGGTGGCACCTGAAAGAAATAAAGACCATACTTCAGCAATTACATTGTTCTCCATGTAATCATTTATTCTCTTTTTTCTTTTTATGAGACACAAACATTAGTATGTTTTGGCATCCCTACACACACCCAGCAGCACACACGGTTCCTTACCCACTGAACACATAGGTTGCCTAGACACCTCTAGTCCCCTTCCCACTTCTACTTCAAACAATCAGCTCTGTGGAAAATACATCCCTTGGGGTGCACTCCAACTTCTTGGCAAAGGGAAGCCAGTCCCAGGGTGGAGGCCCAGCTGGAAGCAATGCCAGCAGGCCCATCGGGTCAAGTGCCTTGCCTGATCTCGTTTATTATGCCATGGCCATCTCTCACAAAACCAGGCCACAGGCTTCACAGAGGGCTTCAGAGCTGAGTAACACCTCAAAATACGTCCTAAGGCATTTGTGTGATGTATCTTTAACATCATACCCTGAACTAAAATCTTGCTCTGTGTTTCAGTAGTTACACAAGATGATTCTTCTATATTTACAGCAAAATTCTATCTGCCCTGAGAAAGGGCAGAAAACCAAAAAAAAAAAAAACCAAAAAAAAAAAAAAACACAAAACACCCCCAAAACCATCCAACCCAATATAAGGGACAGCCATGATTTGATGGCCAGTGCTGTAATACATGGGGCACAGCCAACAGCGCTGGCCAGCCCCAGAGCAGACGTGTGGGTGGCACAAGGTCAGGGTGCCTCTGTTGCCTGACACAGGAGATTAAGTGTCTGGCTTTCAACATTCTCCCTGCAGGTCCCTGAAGACTCACCAGGNTTAGGGGATATTCAGGTACTTGAATGTTCATAGTGCTGTCAGCCAATTCTGAAATAATTTTCTTTACAGACAAGAAATTAGTTCTTTTTTTAAAACAAATTAATTAAGTATGGGGTTCTAATGTATTTCCATGCCACCAGATTCATAATCTTTAGAGAAATTCAGTCAGCTTCTCCCGAAGAAAACCCCAGCCTGTAAAATCACCAGCCAACCAAGAAAACCTCAGTTGGGTTTTCCAAGAGCATAATGAAAATCAAGTATTGGATCTTCTTATTTCCTCAGTGAGAGGGATCCTTAATTTTGTTCTTGTTCAAAAGAGAATCCTATAAAGGAAAATGGCTCCTGCCTTAAAATAAGAAAACAAAATCCAATAAAGGCGTCACCAAACACCCCCACCAAAAAAACAAAACAAAAAAAAACAAAACAAAACAAAACAAAACAAAAAATCCACCAAGATCTCACAAAAAATCCATGTAGATGTGTATCCATGTAGATGTGTATCTAAAGTTCTTATTTTTGCTACCTGTCCCTGAGTAGAACTTTGTTTCTTTCCAGCCCTTCAAAGCCGAGATTGAGCCTTTAAAAAAAGTCATTTACTGTGTTGGTGCCTTTAACTCTAACATGATTTGGGATCATCCTGGTTGCTAAAGCAACATAAGCTGAAATTAAAGCTTTCCCTTTTGCGTTGCACACCTTCTAATTGTTCTCGATGCAATGAAGTCATCATAATCATGTTCCTTTGCTCTTGCAGTCATCTGTGACACTAGATTAAGATATCAGAAGTGAACAATTACAACTTCATGGAATGAAAGAAAAAGAAAATTAAGCCTCATAAACCAGGGGTTTGGTGGTTTGTGGGGGTTTTTTAAGTGGAAAAAAATCTTTCCAGTTCCTAAAAAGTGAATGTGTGAGTTGCATCAAAGGAAGGAGGAATCATAATTTGAAAAATTGTATTTAAAAGTGTTGGTAACTTTCTTGAAACTCTTGACTCTTAGTGGAGGGGTGTCAGCATAAATATTTTAACCACCAACTACAAAATACTTGAACTAAATACAGAGTAACTGTATTTGAAGGCTGTCGTGCTTCTGTACTATTCTTGTCTTTGTTTCCCTTTTTTCCTTGTACAGGCTGTTCCACCGCCAAACTTTGAGATGCCAGTTTCTATCCCAGTGTCCAACCACAACAGTTTGGTGTACAGTAACCCAGTCAGCTCACTGGGAAACCCCAACCTTTTGCCGCTGGCTCATCCTTCTTTGCAAAGAAATAGCATGTCTCCTGGCGTGACCCATCGGCCTCCGAGTGCAGGTAACACAGGTAGGCTCTGTTCAGTCCCATTTAAATGATCTTTTATCAGCTGCCTTAGGCCACTTTAAACTGTGCTCTGAGAAACAAAACTTCTTTTTTTTTACCAGTCATAATAGTTTGTCCAAAATTGCTGTATTGAAAAAAATCAAAAGAGCCAAAGGGGTTTCTCTTCCCAGTTTAGGAAAAAAAAAAAAAAGAGTTCTAGAAAAAGCTGAATATTGACTGAGATTAAAGGAAATCAATAAAGGATAAAGGGCAGACAATTTGCTGTTTCATAAAAAGACAGCTTGTCTACTTAATTCATGCAAGAACTCACTATACTATAAAGCTTAAGGCAGCAGGGGAAAAAATGTAGCCAATGCAAACGAGTTGAAACAAGTGAAACAGGACGCTCATTATGACTTAAGTCATCAGTCTAGAGGCTAATGCAAAATTTATTATTATTTATTCATTCACAGGTTCCTTGATGGGTAAATACTAGTCGAGCTCTGTACTGGAGTGCCTTGTACAGCGAGAGGCTGTGCTTTGCTCTGGTGGCGATGAGGGCTCACCTCTGAATAGGATAAATGGGGATTAAGTTAATTCAATCTGTCTGGCTGAAGCAGCATCAGGATCTTTAAATATACTGGGTTCAGAGAACCATTTGAGATCCCAGAGTGCAAAGAGAACTTTTTTTTTAAATCCTTAGTGTGAATGTCTGTGAAAGGCTGAGGAAAGTAGAGGAAAACCTACATAAATATACGTTGTTGCTTCCGAGTTACATATGGGAACTCTCAGCCACTTCATTGCATTTCTAAGTGGAAGCCTTTTCTTTCCTGACTAACACTGAAATAAAGATAGTTTCTTGTATATAGCTTTCAAATATCATTCATATGCTATGGAAGAATGAAAATAACATAGTGAAATCCTGTGTGCAACCTAATTTTGTTTTTCCTTGAAAGACAAACATCTAGCAGGGCTAACATTAAACACTACAATTTTTCCTGACTATGGGTCTGATCTGATGGCTGTTGAAGCCAGAGGAAAAGAGTGGTGGGTTCTGGAACAAGCCATTTGAAGTTAGAGAAAATGTTTAGTGTGTTATAATTTATCATGCTCACCTGTAGTATTTCATTTCAACCCCTTAGGTGGCCTGATGGGTGGGGACCTCACTACCGGTGCAGGCACCAGTGCAGGTAAAGAGAATTTACATTTATTTTTCTAAGTGAACAAAGGACTTCCTTCAAACACCAAGCCCTAAAATAGCTCCTTACTGGAGGTGGGATGTTAGAGAGTGATCGGCGTTGGTTTATTTCCCCCAGCTGGGGTGTGGGGACTTGGTATTTGTGCTTCTCTTTTTAGTAGGAAGAGGCATGTTTTCAGCAATATCAAAAACCTTGCACCTCTACAAATTCAGTGGGTGCAAATTTTGTTTTCCTTCTCATCAGCCTTTCCATAAAAAACTTGCAGGGCTGTTGCATAGCCCCATGCAGGCAAAACTACCGCTGAGGCCAGGATCTGAAGTGCCTTGATCTTTTTTTAAGTCACAGGGAGTTTCTCCATTGACTTTAGTGGAATTTAGGTTTAACTTTATTAATTTAAGCTTGAGTAAAGATTTCATTATTGAGTCTTTCATTAGACTTCCATCTACTGAGCACAGATTTGATTTCAAGCCTCTGCTTTAAGACCACTGCTAGTCAGAAAAATCTGTTAGCATTTACTTAAATAATCAGTAATTAACTTAAGCTTAGTTTTTATGTGTTTACTTAAGTGCTTTGGTACACAACAGGGAAAGGATTTTCAAAATACCCATGCAGAGAAAAAGATTAGCCCCTTTAGTCCTGCTCCCAGAGAACTAATAAGAGCTGTACTGGCTGAGGTCTGTGTTACCAAANCCTGTGTCATGCCCCCTCCCCCCCCCCCTTTTATCTTCACGCATAGATGAGTCACAGATGTTTGTGTGATGCATTTGTAATCAAATTGAAACTGCACAGCACTGCATCAGGAAGGCACTTAAATGCATGCTGAAGCTTTGAGGGGTCATTTTGTACTCATTTCAGAGTAAGGAACGTAGACCATGGAGACTTATTTTCCACACAAATAAAAAATAAAAAAAAAAAAGTGTGATAGAAAATTACAGTTCTGTTAATTATCTTTTGCTAGCCTGTGCAGCTAAAGGAAGATTCGTCCTGGGGATGTTCACATTTCATCTTAACTTTAACCTCATGTGTAGTAGAAACTTCAGGAAAGGCTGGAGGGGTGGGAAGGGGGGGAAACTGGGATGGAAATTGATTGCCCTGTGAAGGGGCTCCCTCTTATGGCTCATGGAGAAATATCATTGACTGTTCCTGTAAAAAGATTCTGGAAAGCAAATAGTAGGGGTAGCAATATTTTCTTTTAAAAGTCGCACACAGTAAAATAAAAGTTCTTCTAGATGTGCCTTTGGCTTAATAATCCTTGATCTTAATAAAATCCGTATATAAGTATGCCAGTGGAAAATTTATATTTCTAAATACTTTTTTTTTGTCTTGGAAATATATTAAAAACATAGATAAGCATAAGAAGAGGAGTAGCTTGATTATTTAATCACAAAATAAGACTTTGTATTTCCTGGGTGCAGTGTTATGCATTAAGCTCTTGAGCAATGCAGCTTTGGAGTAGGCAATTGATTTGAGGGGCATATATATGAGGGGCATTGCTAGGAATGCATCATAAATATTTAATCATATGAATAGTCCTTGTTCTTTATCTGGCAATAAGAGCTTTAAACACCATTAAAGAAGTGTTTCCTAAATCTCTTAAATGCAGAACAGTAGGAAGAATTTGATACAGGGCTGAAGGAAGACGAAAAGGTCACTATAAGGTTGAATCCTCTGTCTTAGTTGCATCATTCCACAATGGCACTATTTTGGACAGTCCTCTTTCTTTAGGGTGCAGCAGGATAAACATCAAAAGTTCTCTTTGTTCATCATTCTTCACAAGAAACAGAGACCTCTGTGTTTTTTTTCTATTTGGCATCTAGAAGCTGGTAGCATGATCATGTGGTTTAATCTGTTGAGGTTCATATTTCTGGCCAAATTAGAACATTATGAATTTGCATTTTCTGCAGCGTCCAAAAATAGCATATATTCAAAATAACATACTCAAAGAAGAAGAGTCTAAGGAAGTTTCATTTCTGCTGTTATAAAATGAAACTACGTTTGACTGCTAACGCTGGGCCCCAGTTTCAGCACTACTGCAACAAATTACACTGTAACAAATTACATTATAACTGCAATATCAGAAATGGAAAAGAAAATAATAGTTAAGTCAGTGTTTTAAGAAGTATGTTATTTTGTCTGTTTGGATTATATCAAGTAGTAACCCTGAAATCATCCACAATTTACCTTGGGAGCCAACCCAAGNAAAAAAAAAAAGAGTTCTAGAAAAAGCTGAATATTGACTGAGATTAAAGGAAATCAATAAAGGATAAAGGGCAGACAATTTGCTGTTTCATAAAAAGACAGCTTGTCTACTTAATTCATGCAAGAACTCACTATACTATAAAGCTTAAGGCAGCAGGGGAAAAAATGTAGCCAATGCAAACGAGTTGAAACAAGTGAAACAGGACGCTCATTATGACTTAAGTCATCAGTCTAGAGGCTAATGCAAAATTTATTATTATTTATTCATTCACAGGTTCCTTGATGGGTAAATACTAGTCGAGCTCTGTACTGGAGTGCCTTGTACAGCGAGAGGCTGTGCTTTGCTCTGGTGGCGATGAGGGCTCACCTCTGAATAGGATAAATGGGGATTAAGTTAATTCAATCTGTCTGGCTGAAGCAGCATCAGGATCTTTAAATATACTGGGTTCAGAGAACCATTTGAGATCCCAGAGTGCAAAGAGAACTTTTTTTTTAAATCCTTAGTGTGAATGTCTGTGAAAGGCTGAGGAAAGTAGAGGAAAACCTACATAAATATACGTTGTTGCTTCCGAGTTACATATGGGAACTCTCAGCCACTTCATTGCATTTCTAAGTGGAAGCCTTTTCTTTCCTGACTAACACTGAAATAAAGATAGTTTCTTGTATATAGCTTTCAAATATCATTCATATGCTATGGAAGAATGAAAATAACATAGTGAAATCCTGTGTGCAACCTAATTTTGTTTTTCCTTGAAAGACAAACATCTAGCAGGGCTAACATTAAACACTACAATTTTTCCTGACTATGGGTCTGATCTGATGGCTGTTGAAGCCAGAGGAAAAGAGTGGTGGGTTCTGGAACAAGCCATTTGAAGTTAGAGAAAATGTTTAGTGTGTTATAATTTATCATGCTCACCTGTAGTATTTCATTTCAACCCCTTAGGTGGCCTGATGGGTGGGGACCTCACTACCGGTGCAGGCACCAGTGCAGGTAAAGAGAATTTACATTTATTTTTCTAAGTGAACAAAGGACTTCCTTCAAACACCAAGCCCTAAAATAGCTCCTTACTGGAGGTGGGATGTTAGAGAGTGATCGGCGTTGGTTTATTTCCCCCAGCTGGGGTGTGGGGACTTGGTATTTGTGCTTCTCTTTTTAGTAGGAAGAGGCATGTTTTCAGCAATATCAAAAACCTTGCACCTCTACAAATTCAGTGGGTGCAAATTTTGTTTTCCTTCTCATCAGCCTTTCCATAAAAAACTTGCAGGGCTGTTGCATAGCCCCATGCAGGCAAAACTACCGCTGAGGCCAGGATCTGAAGTGCCTTGATCTTTTTTTAAGTCACAGGGAGTTTCTCCATTGACTTTAGTGGAATTTAGGTTTAACTTTATTAATTTAAGCTTGAGTAAAGATTTCATTATTGAGTCTTTCATTAGACTTCCATCTACTGAGCACAGATTTGATTTCAAGCCTCTGCTTTAAGACCACTGCTAGTCAGAAAAATCTGTTAGCATTTACTTAAATAATCAGTAATTAACTTAAGCTTAGTTTTTATGTGTTTACTTAAGTGCTTTGGTACACAACAGGGAAAGGATTTTCAAAATACCCATGCAGAGAAAAAGATTAGCCCCTTTAGTCCTGCTCCCAGAGAACTAATAAGAGCTGTACTGGCTGAGGTCTGTGTTACCAAAGCAATGTTGTCAGAGTAGTCCCCTTTGCTCAGTAAACTCAGTTGGTTTGTTAGCAGTGTCAGCAATGTTGCATTATTACAAATACAGATTACAAAAGACAATGGCAAGATTACTGTTTCACTTCGAGGAGTAAACACATATGTTCAAAGAAAATAAGCGGAGTGGTAGAACGTGGAGCACGTCCAATTTCACTGGGTTAACTGCTCTCAGAGAGAAATGTGTGGAAAAATAGTTGGAAGATCCATTCTGTGCCCTGTAATCCAAGGCTGTGATACATGCTGATTCTGACACTGTCTCATAATACTTATGAAGACATCTTGGGTATAGTGATCTCTTTTTTTTTGTTTGTTTTTATTGGCTCTTCTCAGCCTGTGTTATACCACCACCCC
>VXBZ01010458.1:28302-50851 GCA_013399135.1 Heliornis fulica | reverse complement strand
TTATAACTGCAATATCAGAAATGGAAAAGAAAATAATAGTTAAGTCAGTGTTTTAAGAAGTATGTTATTTTGTCTGTTTGGATTATATCAAGTAGTAACCCTGAAATCATCCACAATTTACCTTGGGAGCCAACCCAAGACATAAACAGAATTTTAAGAAGTTGACCATCACTTTGTTACTTTACACAGCTAAATATCATTGGTGGCATTTCTAAGTCAGACCAACGTTATCTCAGGTTTGTTAAAGTAAATTCGCTCTAAGCCAAACACTGAATAGTTTCTATCATGTGACAGTAGCAACTGCCAACAAAATTGGAGTGAATTTCACATTTAGTAGAGTTGCTAAATTATAAATACAGCAATGTCTTCAACAAAATTCTCTCAAACCAGAGGCTTTCAATTGAAAGAAAGGACAAGAAAACTGTGGACCAAAATCAGCATGGTCTAAAACCATTATGACTTGGCCCATGACTAAAATGAAGAATAAGTGACATGTTTATCTGTTTCCATAAGAAAATATGTGAAGTTATTTTAATTATTAGTGAGCAGAATCATTAGAAAAACACCACTTAACAATTATTGAACAGATGTTAATAATGTCGGCAAAGTTATAGTACTGTAAATTGTCTGTTCAAGTTTTATTCACTGGCTCAATAGGCATGTTGAAAGCCTGATAAATGATGTCTTTAAAAATATTTCAGTAATTTTAAGATCAGAATACAACAGTATTGGAGAGTGTTTTTGTTTGTATCTGTGCTCTAAACTTTAGATTTTCAAACTCAAGTCATATTTTCAGATTGAGTTTTATTTTTCAATTTTTGTATGATTTTCAGTCTATAAAGTTTTGTATTTTATAATTAAACTATCTTTTGAACCAAATAAGCCCATCAAAATCAGCAGAATTTATTTACGTTTTAAACCACTACAAATAATAAAATAAAAAATTCAATCTCAAATTTTAAATCCAGGCTGGGTATGATAAAAAAATATACTCACTTAAATTGTTTATTAACTTTCTGTAACTTGTTTGTTTCCCTGTGATGTACTGCCTCCATCTTGGCATTAATAATGAACTAAAGGAGCAGGCTACTTAGAAATACCTGGGACTCTACAAAGGCTGTTGGAGGGACTGTGTACTAGTTCTCTTTCAACCAAGCATCCTGCACTTTAAAATCTTATAAATTGGAAGGATCAGTGGCACGTTTTGAAGATTTCATTACAGATCTTTTTAACAACTGAATCCCATATTTACCTATAAATCAGCATCTGGTCATTTCCCTCTGGAAATTAACCACAACAGTTGCCCTCTCATCCCCTGATGAGGGCTGAGGTCCTGGATCTCCCAGCCAATATTATTATTTGCTAGGGCTTTCCTGTGCCTTTTTCTGCTCTTGGTCATGTACTGACTGTGGGTGAATGTATTATATATTCTGCTAGTATTTCAAGCCACATGGGAATCTATGTAATAGTGGGTTTTTACTTTTTTTTTCTTTAATTTAAAGCCCTCGGGGTAGTAGCAATCTGGATTGTATCATCTCAAAAAAGAGTGATTTACTAAAAAGAAGCAATCTGCCCAAATAAGCCTACAAGTAGTACCAAAAATAAGAAAGGATTTTGAAGGTACCTAGTTTCATTAGTGTCTTTTAAAACTTAAATTTAAATAAGCAAAGTAATACTAAAAAAAAAAAATTAAAAAAAAAAAAAAGTTTACATAAATATTCTCCACTGTGCCCAGAAATCGTGCTTGGCATCATCAAGATAATTCCTAAGCTACAAATGTGGAACATGTTAAATAAACAAGTGAGCTTAGAACAATGATTCCCAAACCACAGTTTATGGGCAACCTGTTAGGACTCTGTTTGCCAGGGAGAGCGTGATGAGACGTTGCCCTTCCCTTAGTACTCGATGAGTGAAGTCACCCACAGACCCCTGATCCAACGATTGGGCAAGATGCAGTGCAGAAGTATAGTAAACAACAGTTCCTGTCCAAGGAAGTTTACAGTCCAAAAAAAAGAACGTGCAGTCATTCATAACAGAGTTTGTGATGCAATAGTGCCAAATCCAAACAATAAGAAATCACAGGCTGGCAGGTTGGCTTAGAACCATGGAGAGGGATAAGAAATTAAAAACAACAGCTCTCTGTTTCTTTTGTCTTTTCCCACTCTTATTACACTATTAAGTTTTAGTTTTACCAAACTCCTCCATATAAGGAGTTCATATACTTATTTTTCCAGTGTTTTGAGGGAAGTACTCACAGACAAGAGTTTTGTGATAAAGCAGGAAGAAACTAGAACTTGCTTGACAGCTCTAATATACAGCATGAAGAAAATAGTCTTTCTAACAGTACCCAAATTTTGTATCTGTGTAGGCAGTCAACACAGCGGGTTTTTTTCCCAAATGAAGTCCTATTTCTGCCCTAAGTAAATGTTCTGGTTTCTAGAGCTTATTCAAACTCTTTTCATACAGGAGCCATTACAATCACGTCAGTGAAACCTTATGTTGAAAGGATAGATGGATGCTGCTGTCCATGTAAAAATAGTAAAAACCCTGTGATGGGTGTCATAGAGATGTTAGATGCATGTATTTTCAGCTAACTCTTGTGACGTCTTACCAGTTAAAGATCCCTCTAGGCTCTTTCTGGTAGGACCTCAATTAAAATCTCTGAAAATTTGGCCTTTATTAGGCTTCCATCAGTTGTGTTAGTGTTGACTTAGTAAGTTATTTAGTTATTCTCTATCTTATCATCTCTCTCATCAGCACTGTCTCAATATTTGTATTTATAAAAAGACAGCTTGAAAAGATTGAAGGGAAGAAAGCCCTAAGTTCACATGTAATGAACAACTAAGTGAGTCATGCAAACTGTGTTTCTCTGTAAGTGAGATGTTAAAGACAGGCATGATTGACTTCTTTTCCTTTATGACAGGCAGAATAATTTGGATTCTTTAGACAAAACCCTTCCCGTAGAAAAGTCTGTGGTGATTTTACACTTTACCTCAGTGAGACAGGGGTTTCAGTGGCTTTTTATTCGTGCATATTTGCTTGTTACGACACCACACTGTCTTCTGGTGCACACTGCTATCCCTATTCTTGTTCAAATTCGGAAAATACAAGATGTCATTGCAAATTAGGAAACATCTGGATTTCATGCCTGTCCTGAGTCTTGAAAGAGATAGTTGATGCCTCCCAGACCTGGAATGCAACAACAACTTTTCTCTGAGAAAGAAAGCAAGAAATGTGTTTCAACTCTCAAAGCTGGGACTGCAGCCACACGTGGAAGCTCCTAGCATTATTAAGTTAATGTGACCCCTGCCCTTTAAGTTTAAACACAATTCCCCAATTAAGATATTCAATCCACAGCTTCAATTTGTTTTCCAAATCTCCTGTGAGCTGATTTTTCCTTTGATAAGAGTTGGAATAGTCTCCCAGAAATAAAAGCCAGAGGAGGCAGGGGTGGCTTAGTTAGTGACATTTTCTTTGCAACTGCTTAAATTTCCAAACAAATCTAAGTAGTATTATCTATGTGCAAAACACTTCCCTTTTCTGTGTGTATCTGTCCTAATAACATTCCTAAGTTAAAAATGTGCTTATACACCATTTGTGCTTAATGTACATAATCCTGAAGCTTTCATGACACTGGCTTTTAAATAATGCATTCTTCATTTTTTTTCAATAATTGTGCATTTAACAAAAAAAAAAACAATTTAACTTTAGTTACATGTGTATGGAAAAAAATGTTAGAAGTTATTTCTAAAATTGCTTTGGGGAAGCAAGGAAGCACATTTCCAAATAATGTGTTGAGTTTATAATTGGACTTACTCTTTGTCTCAAAATATTTTTTGCTAAAGCTTTTTATTCCAGAAAATATTAATTGATTTCAAAGACCAAAAAAAAGAGAAATTACTTGACACCATCAAGTAATTTGTTGAAAGAAGATGATTTGGCAAAAGGTCTTATAACCAGGTAGCTAGGAGAAGAATGAAGTCTTCCACCTTTCCTAGGCTCATATCTTTTTCCTGTATATCTTCAGAAAATCTTATATTTTTCAGACATATGTCAGGGATGACACTTCGAAATGACTCTCTGTTTCCTGACATCTTGTTTTAGACCTTAAAAATTACAACACACAGGAATAAAGTCCATTGTGCAGTGACCTTCTGCTTAAAATACAGATGTAGATCTTATAGTGGCCTTCCAGTCCCTGAAGGGGCCTACAGGAAAGCTGGGGAGGGGCTTTTTAGAAGAGCCTGGAGTGACAAAACAACAGGGAATGGTTTTAAATTGGAAGGGGGGAGGTTTAGGTTGGATCTGAGGAAGAAATTCTTCCCTCTGAGGGTGGTGAGGCCCTGGCACAGGGTGCTCAGGGCAGTGGTGGCTACCCCCTCCCTGGAGGTGTTCAAGGCCAGGTTGGATGAGGCCTTGAGCAGCCTGGTCTGGTGAGAGGTGTCCCTTCCCATGGAATTTGGAGCTTAATGATCTTTGAGGTCCCTTCCAGCCCAAACCAGTCTGTGATTCTGTGATTGTTAAACGAGAGAAAACATAAAATGTCAGGCCTGCAGGAATGTATGTCAGGCAAGACTAAGGAAATTCTCTTCCTTGTAGTAGTGTTTGTTCCTGGTCTCATGCTCCAGTCCAGCAGCCTCCAATGGCCTCTTGCACTGTACAATCTTCATCCGTTTCCCTGCAGCATCAGGGGGTTCTGTGATTCTGTGTGTAATAGCCGTAAAGCACAAACCTAAGACCACAGTGTAATGGATCCTTGGTCATCACCTGGACCTTAGTTCCATGACCTGGATCCAGACAAGCCTTGGATCTTATATTGCTCTGTTTCTTTACTGAGCAAAACAGGAAAGAATAAGGTAGATCATCCTTGGTGAAGGAAGAGCACTCTCAGTGTACAGTGAATTAATGACAGACCATCACTGCCCATGTGGTATTCCCCTAATCCAAAGGTTGGAGGGGGTGAGTCCAGAGATGTGCTGAAAAACCTACCTGTGGATTGGGAAACCTAATTGCAGCAAGAAATGTTTTGAAGGGTTGGTTGCAGTTCCTTATGTGAGCAGCCACGGGCTAATTCTGAAGACAGTCAGATGCCACCTTTACATTTATTTTATCACGGTGTGAACTCCTAAAGTGTGAGAAAACTGTGCAAGAACTACTTTAGAGACATTTAAATGTATTATTTAAATAGGGGCCTTATTATAGCAACAAAACATAACCACAGTGTTGGTGATCAGGCTAGTTTGCCATGTACTTGACTCAGCAGTAAAGGATTTGCATGAAGTGTAATGGTCTGTGATGCACAGGTCAGGTTTCTGTTCTCATGTTTTTTCATTCTACATCTAAATAAACTCATCTATTTCTCCCATTTGGCTGAAAAAGCGTCTCAGATTTCTAGCCTCCAATTCATGGTGTGTCCTTAGATCTCCAGAAATGTATTTTGCAAAGTGCTGAGTGTTGTCAAGTGGCCAAAGAGCCACTTATTTACTTTCAGCTTCTGCCTGAGAAGCATCCTCTCTGTCCTGAAGGAAATCCAAGCCCAGTTGCTGCAATTTGGGGTACACGTGCCCTTTTTCAGCAATAGTTGCATGCACCTGCAAATCCTTCACTCAGAGTAGATTGCAAGGATGATCCAAATATAATATGGCACTAGCCCAAGGGTTAGAAATAATTTTGACTACTTCATCCATACAAACCGTTCATTAAGGTAGCTGGCAGTGCTCGAAGATTTGAAGAGGAAAAGTTGGGTTTTAATTCTTTCATGCTGATGAACATGCCACCAGGACAACCCTGGGGCTGGGGACAGCTTGGATCTGGGAATAGAGAGGGGTTCCTATGTCTGTCAGGGTAGGGGCTTTGCATCCAGGACCCCAGCCAGGGAGCTGGGCAGAGAAGGGGGCTGCCAGAGACAGAGCCAATCCCAAGCATCAGGCATCTCCGTGGGTTTGGTGATGGGCCAGGTTGTCAGCAGGTGGGTTAGGCTGTGGATCAGGCACAGTGAGGGTAACAATAAGACAGGTCAGAGAATTGTTAATTACACTAAGCATGAGATTTAGCAGTAAAACTCATTCTGTCCAAGTGTGTAGGATATAATCCTACCTGAACCATCCCAGGAACATAGCAAAACAGAAATGTGAGCCACAGGGCAGAGAAGTCACTTCCAATGTAATATACTGCAAATATAAGCAGGTTATACATGCAGTATTCCTTGGGAAATATGGTAAGAACATTTACCTCCACTGCAGTGGAAGCAGCGGAGATTTCCCTGTTTTACAAAATGAGATCTCACTGATGCCCCTCACTGTGAAATGGGACACAAAGTCTGTGCAGTCCCAGTGCAGGTAGCCCTCACCTACACCTAAATTGCCAACAGTGTTTCAAAGATTCCCAAATACTGTCTTTTTTCCCAACATAGGACAACTGTGGTGCCATTAGAACTCATTACATAGTTTTAGTCGTAAAGAACATGAATTTCCTATTAACAGTGAAACAACCTGCGTGGCAAGAATGAGAGACATATCAACTTAGCCCTATATTATTGTAGTAGTCTCTACCTTTTATTTACATTTTTCCTACATGGTGGTTTTCTAATTAACAACAAGGCATTGCTAATTCTATCCTCATTCTCTTCCCATTTTTCCAAATGTCTATGTGTTCACAGCGCTTTCATCCTATTTCCATCCAAAAAGCTGATATTTCATAAGATGCTTGAGGATTCTTTCAGTCAGTAGGTTTCATGATCCCAGTAATTAAGTAAAGAAAGTCCATCAATGTAATGTTGTGGGAATGGGCAGCTACTTTAATGTAAAGACTTTCTCTTTTCTGGGTGTGCATATCTGCAAATGGATTTTGTACTACTGCCTGCAGTTAGTAGACGCCAGGTACTGTGAAACGACTAGCGTGCAACATGTGAGTAACAACATCCAATTAGCTCTTTTAAAAATTATGTTTGGGTGAGCACCAGTACATCTTCCTGGCATTAGTGCTTTATTACTGGTATCTATTTTGCTTGGATGGTAGACTATAGCCTGCTTCAAGATGGTGTATATATTTTTTTTAAAAATGCACAAAAGTTGCAAGAGAGAAAAGAACTTTTCATTGCTTTTTAATTACTTTTAGGAACAATTACCATTCATGTAGAAAGTAGGAAAATTAACTGGGTGAAGAGTGTGAAACTGGGTGAAAATTTAGCAAACTTTATATTACTAAAATGATATTTTTACATATACCTGTATTTTGAAGTGGAGGTAAATTCTAGCATAGTCGACTCTTGTATATATAGGTTCATTCTAAATTTAACAGTCTTTATGAGAGACATGGTGATCAGTCATAATGTCACGTATATGGGATGTGTATTTAACATAACTCACTAAGAAGTAGGAATCCTCCATGAAATTGAATGTACATATTATTCTTGGAAGAATTATGATAATTTCCACAAGTAAGAGCGTACATTTGTTGGAAACTTGAAATGACCATTAATATTTATTCAGACTCCTTTGAGAATTTGAAAGCTCTTTTCCTATTAAAATGAATGGGAGGTGGGCGTCCCAGCTTCCTAAAGATCTTGTAAATTCTTAACCCACATGGTCAGTGAAAACTATTAGAGTAAATGAAAGAGAGATCAAAGAAAAGACGTGTAAATTACATGTCTTGTTCTTACAGGACTACTATAGAGGTTTCTTCATTCAGTATATTTTTGAATCTTTGAAATCACAAATTGAAAAGAAATAGGGACATGACAGGTTCAAAACCTCAAGAAATCAAAATACAAAAAAAATCCCAATTTTGAAGACTTCAGGCTTTGAACCCATGACAGTGATGTTCAAGCATGTTGGGAGATGATACAAAAATAAATTACTCTTTCCTCATTTGTGTTACTTTAGCACATGGATAGTTTCCTGGCTTAAATGCTAATTACAAAATGACTAAAAACTACAGGCAAGGCATGGATTTTTCTGATGGGCAGTGAAAGAAGGAAAACTTTGCTCTCTGTCCTGTCCTGAGTAAACTTGCACCCTACTCATCCCCTTAAATTCTGAAAACGTGGAAGTGACCATTTCAGACAGCGATACACGAATACGTAATGTATTTTTCTACAAGTAAATGAAAATGTTTTTTAACCATTCTTCTTGACTGACTAACTACTGGTGTGCAAAAATAACCTTTCTGGATGTTTTTTAGAAGTGATGTGGCAGGGATTAATCATGCAGTCTGTACTTGGACAGAATTCCTTCTAAAGTCAATGGCACTTGCGCCTAAATGCAGAGTGTGGGAACGTGCCCAAGAAGAGCATTCTATGCTCAGAAAGCATTTGTCTTTATATTCTGCCATTAGTCCAAATACAAAGTCTGGCACTCTACTTCATGACACGTGCTGCTCCACTAGTTCTGTCTAGAAACAAGCTCTTTTCTTTGTAAAATATTTTACTCCTTCAAGTCAGTATCTCAGACAACAAGAGGAAAAATAATTTTCTCTGAAAACTTCTTGAATTGAAAACGCTGTAAATTTACAAATTCTGACATATGCCCTTTAAAACTTGTGCATCTACTGTTTTTATTTTCATTATACATCACAAGCTATATCTGTAATGTTTAAAAATGTTCTATTCCAGCAAAAATATGGCTTTTAACCAAATAAAAAATGTAAAGCCAACTTGCTCTAAAATCCATCTGTTTTTCATTTTCTTATAATCTATAATCAGGAAATCCATTCATACATGACATATAATTTTTGCGCTTTCAAGTGGATGGTGGAATGCGATGTTCTGCATACAGTCACATCTAAATTGATAATTGTCCAGGCAGAGTGTAATTTTAAAGTATAGGATGAAGGAAGGTTTAATTTGTATATTAGAAGTCTTATACTTTTTTTTTCTTTTTTTTTTTTTGCCTCTGAATGTAAATGAGGCCATTCTCTTCGGTGGGTTTATCTGAAGGTGGGACAGCTGCCTCAGAGCAGGCCGCAGCTTTCTGAGTAAAGAGGATACGGTTTAAAGAGCCAGTTTAAATGCAGACTCTTCTTAACTGTAAACCACACTCATGCATTCATCACTGATTTTCAAATGATGGGTTTCTGTGTCATTGGTTTTAAGGTCCACATCCCTACATTCCTGAATCCACATTATACCAAACGAACAACAATTTGGTGGCTGGAAAGAGGGATGGTTATTATATGGCTCCAAAATGCTAGCTGGCATAATATGCCATGAACAGCAGAAATGTACTGGTAAAGAGAAGATTGCAGTAGTTCTTAAAAATAATTTGATGTTCTAAAAATACAAATGTAAAATATGTCCAAAATATTTGACGTCGGTAGGTAAATAATATAAAGGTCGGGCAAAAGTTTCTGAAAAGTTTCATATAGATGCACCCTTTCTCTTAACTTTTAATAGTAAATTGTATAAAGTGAATCTTTTGTAGAGAAATAGGAAGGTTTTTATGTGTTTATATGCCCCTAAAGTCACAACTATAGAAACAAACATATATATCACAGTGTGTGCTGCTTCGATAAATATCCTGGGTTGCATATAAAAAGAAATACACTGCTTCCTCGAGCGGCTTCGTTTTCACTCTGCAAACAAGTACATGTCATAAAACAAATTTCACAAGGCAGTTCTTCTTCCTGTTGGTAAAATAACTCCTGTACAAAAACAACAGCTTCAGTTTCTTCTGTTGATTGCTTCTCAGTGTCATTAATGCTTCCATATTCAATGTGTAAAAGATCAACTTTTAAAATGGACTGTAGTTTTTGTAAGAAAGTATTACTGTATATTCAAACTTCCCCTTGTAATTTTGCCACCTCTAGTAACACCTAGCATTAATTAGAGCGTAGTAAGTAGTAAATCCACAGTGAGAGCAGTTGTTCATTTAAAAAAAATAAAAGCTTGATACAAAATGGAAAATTCCTGACCGTGTTCTGCTATTTTAGCTTGATAAGTGTAAAATACACTTTTTTCATTAAGTCATTTTATTTCACTAGCTGTAAAATGTTATTAAGGAAATAAACAACAACATTAACTATGAAAAATACTTTAATACAAAATCTCTGAAGTGATCTGAGTGCTGCTGTGCTTTCATCTTAATTCCTTTTTACAGTGGTTTGGGAGATTATTATAACAAAAAACATGGGAACAAATAAACCAAGGCAGAAGTGTGACTAAAGGTATCTCACAAATATGGAAGTCAAGTACCTTCTGATACTTCTCACTTGTCCTAAGCCTCATGTTCACAGTTCAGGGTCTTCGAGAGCCTGAAGTGGGGGTTTTGTCCTTAATGGCCTTTGACAGATTATTTTTTTTCCATGGATTTGCTGATGTGATAAATACAATTAGCTGATGTGCTTGCGGATTAAAACCATGATTTAATGTTAGTCATGCTTGGATGCATTTCATTATCCTAACTAGAAGACAGATTCACTCTCATGTACTGTCATTTTTATGCCCACCTCATAGATTTTATCAAATTTACTTCCATAATCCATTTATGTCCTTTAGGGCTGCAAATCCTATTTCACATGTAGGGGAAAAAAATTAATTCTTCACTGACTTCAAGGCTACAGAGGAAATGTGAAGGTCCAAGGCTTTTAAGTCATGGGACTCTGCCACACTCACAAGCTCATCTTCCCACACTATTTCTAGGTTCTTTGTCACATCTTGGAGCTGTAAACAAAAGATGAGCACAGAACAGAAAGTCTCCCCTAGCATTTGTTTTCTTGATATTTATCTGAAAATTTTTCTCCTCTGTGTAAGATTTCATGCTGTTCCCTTTCTGTTACTGGGCATTTTCTGTACCTGTCTTGAGCCTGTGACAGAACTTCCAGGCAAAAGTTGTCACTTTCCCTGGGCTCCATGTGGGCAAGAAGTGAAATTAATTGGATGCAATAGAAAGGTCTCATTTTCAGTGGAACACTTGGTCAGGAACCTTAAGGGATATACAGTAGTCATTACAGCACAGTGAGAGGAGGAAATCCTCTTCTGAAAAAGGCAAATGAAGCATTTGCCTGTCAGAATTGTTCCTGGGGCCTGCTGGAAGCAGCAGAGAGATGAAGATGAAAGATGGGGTGGTATTTTCCAAATAAGGTTATGCTCTTGCTCCCATTGACTTCACTGTTGACAGAATCAGGTCCAAAAAGTGTGGTGAAAGACAGACAAAAACATTTAAGAGTCCTCCTAGTCCTCCCCCTGCCTTTTCTGGAAATTATAGCCTTGCTGTGCTCATCCTTTGTTTCAAAACAAAACAAAATCATGACCTGGAAAGGGCTGAGTCAGGCAAGGCAGAATCCTCTGTAGTTGTTGAGAAAACATCACATAGCTAGACATTGTTTTTTAAGCCATAAGATTGTCAGACTTTCCTGAGTCTCTTGAAAAGCAAATCTTAGTTCTTGGCTGCTTTGAGTGCTCCCTATGTTGTATTATATACCATAGTACTGTAAGAGTCATACAATCAAGTTAATTTCAGCACATTACAGAGATGTCAGCTGCCATGAGAGAAAGTATTTTCAGACCTGTGTTGTATTTTCCTAAAATAACACATTCGATGGCACCTCGATTTAATTTTTTTTCCATTTTTTGTGTTTAGCCTTAAGAAATAAATTGTTTATAATCATTCTCTCCTTTTTAATTTTTTTTTTCTTTTTTTGAACCTAAACAGGAAATGGATATGGCAACCCCCGCAACTCACCAGGTCTGCTGGTCTCACCTGGCAACTTGAACAAGAACATGCAAGCAAAATCTCCGCCTCCAATGAATTTGGGAATGAACAACCGTAAACCAGATCTCCGCGTGCTTATTCCACCTGGCAGCAAGAATACAATGCCATCAGTGGTAAAACATTTTTCAAAGCTTTTTTTTATCTCCTTCAAATAAGAGATATTTAGGAATTTCAAGGCCTGGTCAAGCAACTAAACCCACCAAAATAATATTCCATATTCTTGCTTGTTTGGGCCTTCTGTCTAACCTTAAGGCTTGACATCAAGCTGAGGATGCAGGAAGAGACTGTTCGATTGCTTTTATGAAATTATATTTACAAAGTTATATTTACTTCCTCCCTTTTTTCTATTGAGTTGCAAAGTAGGAACTCTGTCCTGCAGAGACTAAACTCCTGCAGTCTCTTTCCTAGCTGGAAGAACCTTTCCTAGATTTGTTATAAAGGCTGATTTTAACACTGAGTATCTGTAATCCACTGTTTTTCTTTTAAATATTGAGCCACACAGACTCTCAGCTGGTAGCTGATTAACTACCAATAAATTAATTTGAACTCTATCAATCTGAGCTCCAAAAGCCAAATTGTATAGTGGTAAGAGTAAGTAATACAAGATTTTAAAAGCATGAGATTTCTGTACCTCTCTGCCAGAATTAACAAAATTTAGGTAGGCTGTTGTGCTAGAAGGTTGAATTGTGAATGTTTCCATGTTTGTGTTATAGTTCCCTTCTGAAAGCTGGTTACAAGTAAATATTTTGTGGCTGATTTATTATTAAAAGTGAGCTTACATAAAAAAGGATCTTGATTTTAAATTTAAGGGATGCTATAAAGACAGTTTTCCATTATGAAAGAGGCACTATTCAAAGGCAATTTCCAAATTGGTTACTTCAGCTTGACACATAGTAGATTAACTTTGACCACCAAACTGACCACCCCCCCCCCAAAAAAAAAAAAGTGATGCTGCCTTCTGAGAGAATAAGTAACAAATAGTTTTCCTACAGGGAGAATGCTGAAAGTCAACCAAGGCAGTGACAAGCTGTCTGCATCAAATAATTTATTCCAAGGTCCTTAAAACTGATACTTTCCAAGGGATTCTGTGAATGGTCTGGTCTCCTGAAGCCAGGTATAGCAGCACAGTCTGCAGTCGCTGGAGCTGTGGAAGAAATATTAGAGAAAGTCTTGTGCTGAAAACTGGATAGATTGTCCTCAGAGTTGAGACAAATATCCCATTAGAAGGGCAAGGAGGAGATCTGTGCAGTCCTATTTTTTTCCAGACTGTGGTCAGAAAGTATTTGCTTCCCCTATCAAATGAAAACTAGAAAGGAGGGCTAGAAATCTGAAAGTATTTAATTTGCTTCCCCTATCAAATGAAAACTAGAAAGGAAGGCTAGAAATCTGCACCCTGGTAAACATTTATATTCACTAATTTTTAACACTCCTTTCCCATGCAATCAGTCTGAGGATGTTGATCTGCTTCTGGTAAGTGATAGAAATGTTCACCTTAACTAAGAGGAAAAAGAAAATCGGTTCTATGGTTGATACTTGTGTAGGTGAAATAAACCATAAAACTTTAACTACTGTGTGAACAAAAAGGTCATCACGATTTTGGAAATACATCAATACATAAGGACAGGCTGCACATACTTGTTTTATGCATGCTAGAATCAATCTTTCTTGTTGCTGTTGCTTTGAGAGCCTGTAGACTTGTGCTGTTGAAGATGGAGCAGCCTGACAATATTTTTCCCGTGGCTCATTATATCCTGCCACTCACAGGAGTAGAGCTCTCTAGTGCAGTTTTTACAGTGCAGCATCTAGTTCCCCGGAGTTAAACGCGTACCCACTGTGCTACCTAAAAGGCTCGAAGTTTGTTTTATTGCACAAAATCGAAGTAGCCTGAGCACCATCTGCTGGTAAGAGCCCAGTGACAGCAACCTGGAGGTGCCCCTCACTTTCCAAGCACAAGATCTAGTAGGACTGGGCTTGGGGGCTTTTTATTTCACTTTTTTTTTTCTTTTTTTGTTCTTTTTAAAAAAAAAAAAAAAAGAAAACAATGAGAATAGAGTTTACATATTTCACATGATCTGTACTTCTTGTGCCCACAGTAAAAGCAATCTTACTTGCTACTAGTTCAGTTACCTAGGAGATACTGATGTAATGGGTTACTATGGTGACAACTAGTCTCTTGAAGGCTTGTAAATGATAGGGTTGGCAGAGTTCATAAAAGCCACATGTTAAATGATTAATTTCTAGAAATTTGTCTCAGCTTGTATTTTTCATGTGCAAAACATACCCCAAAAGCTAATACTCTCAACTGACTTAAAACCAGTGAATAATATGTTTATTTTACTTACTTTAAAAGAATCAAAGGATAAATAACTCCCAGTCTGCTCAGTCATTGGCTACTCCAGTGGTTTCCGTAGCAACTCCTACTCTACCAGGGCAAGGGATGGGAGGATACCCATCAGCCATCTCAACAACATATGGTACTGGTAAGTATCGGTGGAAGATGTAGCGGGTGGGGGAGGGAGGAAGGTGCTGACAAATGTCTGTCTCAGTTCTAATGAATTAGCTAATGTTCTTTGGGAGAAAGTGAAAAATTCATAGCTGATTTGCTTTTGCACTCCAGTTACTTGTTCTGTATCTTTCACTAACTTGAGACTTACCTGTTTAAAAGTTATTTTCTTTAAATGGAAAACCACTTGGATAGCTTTCTTTCATTGGCTTTAATTAAAAAAAAAAAAAGAGGAAGAAAGTAGCTTTATAGACATTTCTTAATCCTCTGAATACCACAGGTAATTTCATGTAGTTGTGTACACCTTACCAAAGTCATAAGGGAGCAAAGAGTTCTGCTGGCTCCAGAACAGAGTTCAGTAACTTTGTGAGCTATCACATAGACTCACGGGAGAGACTAGGTAGGAAGCCTGAAGAGATCCCTTCCAGCTCCCATCACACTTTCATTGCTGTGTAGACCATGATGGTGTGCAGAGACAATGCTTTTAGGGAAGTTATATGCTCTTCAGACACAGGCTGCCTGTTGGGTTCTCCAAGGAAGACTGTGCCCAACACATTATTGTTTTTCAAGTCTTTGACCCTGTGAAAATGCACCTGTAGTTATGTGCATGGAGTTGTATTGTGGTGTGTATGTAGACTAAGAGTGCTTTGCATCCTCCAGATCCAGAAAAGTCTTGCTAAATTATAGACAAATTATTAGTACATTATCTGCTCCTGAGTTAATGAGTTGAGGGAGAGGAAGGTCTACTTTTTTTCTGCTGCAACTTGATGTGATTGGTGTAATTAAAATTAAAAGGCTTGTAAAGTGATGTGAAAATTATGATGCTAGTTATTGTTTAATTGCTTCCTCCTTAATTCTCTTTTAATTATTGTCTTTTCTGTTTTCAAATCTAGAATATTCTCTGAGTAGTGCAGATATATCATCTCTCTCTGGGTTTAATACAGCCAGTGCTCTTCATCTTGGTTCTGTGACTGGCTGGCAACAGCAACACCTACATAACATGCCACCATCTGCCCTCAGTCAATTGGGGTAAGCAGTGTTTTCTTTATTTTATTGTCCTACAGTCATTTCTGTCTCCCAGTAGCCCCAACTCTGAAATATGTCAAGTCAACATATCAGGACATATTTACTATTTGTAAGGGCTCCATTTCCCAAAACTGGAACTATTTATTGCATTTAAAGTTTGCTAGGCGGCTAATACTAAATATTGTGCCCATGACACTTTCTCAGTAGTGTAGTAAAGACTGCTGCTCATGTTTTACTCTTTATTTCTTTAAGTAGCATTTTATTTCAGTACTAGAGACTAAGCTAAACACTTCTACTGTGCTGTCTTTTGCCATTTATGTTTTTTATTTCCAGTTCCTCTAGCACAAACAATTACAGTAAACTTGAAAAATTTCCAAATACTTTCAGTTAAGAGTGACATAATGGTTTGCTCTGAGATTGAGACTTAACCTTATATAACAATCACCTACACCCTTCTGCTCAGCTCTGACATTCAAGTTTAATTTTTTGGAAGTGTTTTCTGCAAGCAAATAATACAATTAGGTCTCAGAACCACAAGCCCACAAAACTCGTCATGATTTGCCTGTGTTGAGGAGGATGAGTATTCATGCCCTCTGGTGGCTGATTTCCAGAGATTTATTCAAAATTGGGGAAACACACTACTAAATCATTTCAGGATTTTTTAAAGTGTGAAAATTCACACAGGGAAGTCAGCTAATGAGTTATTAGCTCATGGAGTGGTATTTCAAAAGTCTTGGGATCTGCCGTTTCCATTGTGTATCATGACATGCAGCCTAAGACATGTCTGAATTTTAAAAGTTGTCATAAAAGTAGAAGTGAAAACAATTGGAATGTATTTATGAAGAGAAATTTCATTCATGCATATTTGAAATGTAAAAGCCTTTTTTAGATTTTTTCAGAAAGTGTTGCACATATGCATTAATTTTTTTGCATGATGGTTGCCATAATATGAAACTATTTGATACTATAAATGTGGCTTAAACTTAAAAATTATTCTTCTTACTTATCATACCACATTTTGTAACTTAATATGCAGACAGTTTGGGGATTTAAATGAAAGCTATACAGAGGAAACAAAGTTTAAACCTTATTTCTATTTAAATAAGGATATCTAGATGCTAACTAGATAAAAACATAGAACTGAAATGGTTGTTGTGATAGAAAAAATAGTCTTAATACCTTTCTTTTATGCTGCTTCTATTTTCTTTTTGAGTTTGTGCTGTTTCTGGGGCAACAGTCAGGCTAACTGTACAACCAAAGACACGAAGACTCAAATAAATTGAAAACCCACATTAGATATCAATGCATAACCTTACCATAAACTGATCGTTTTCAGCAGTGTACCAAAGAGTATAATAAGGCTATTTGGTCCAACCATAAAAAAAGATTAAATTAAGTCCTGAACTAATTACATGCCTTTTCAGATATGTCACACATTGTCATCTGTTTGTAATTCATATCACAGAATGTCAAAGTGTATTGGCTGTTGCAGGTGGAATAAGTTCTGAATTGCTACTTTTATTATTATTCTTTCAGTGATTTGTAAATGAATTCAGCTCCATTGACAGTTCTGGAGAAGCCTTCTGTCTGTGCAGAAAACCATAAGCATTTCTTTACTTCATTTTAGTCACTGAGTTCTACTTGCAAAAGCACCTGTGCTAGCTTTTGGATTATTTTTAAAACTTAAAATCATACAGTACATAATCAGTCCATGCAAACTTGAGCTAGAATTTGTGGAAAGATTAAAATAATCACACAAAATTATAGTTATCCCCAGGTATTTGAGAAAATATGTCTAGAAAGGGTTTGACAAGCCAAATCCCTGTGCAGAGTGAGGTCAGAGAGATTTGGTGACCCTGAGATATTTATTTATAACAGTGGGCTGTAAAGACCTGTGAGAAAACAGAGTTACTGGAAGAGACATCCTCATTCTCCAGCAGATTTTGGGGTTTTTTTAAGCAAAACTTACAGCTGAAATCCAGCTCTGCTTTCTCAATGCATGGCAGAAGAAATAAAGTAGGGTATGGTTAAACATACTTCCTTGCTCCTGATAAGACTCCAACTACTTCAGCCAGACCCATCTTTAAGATAACTGGAGATCTCTACAACCTAACTCATAACTCTTCATGTGGACTCTGAAATGACTTAGCAACCATGCTAAGTGGGCTGGTGAGAAAATACCTGAAGACATGGGAGCAGTTTGCTTCTCATGTCTGCACAGCTTTTGGCCTTTCACTGAGCCTGGTGAATAGGATAACAATGTAGAGCCTGTTTTAACGTGATTGGGATGTTAGGACAAGGCAGGCTTTTCAAATGCTTAGGTTAAAAAGCAGAATATAACTTCCATGGTATTTTAACTAGGTCTCCATCTGGAAAAAATAGACATAAATCCCAGTGAAAACCAATCCCTCTCAGAACTTTGGGACTGTGTCACTGGTTATTGAACAAGGACTAAAGAGTCTACCAGAATTTAATTGCTGGTAACCAGAAGGGAAGCCTACACCAAACCTGGAAGTACATTGTCTAAATGTTTTAGGCATGTTCTCTCATCCATGTTTCCCAGTCTATCAGGGAATCTTCTCTTTCTTGAGTACCACTCACCAGTGAAATTTTTTCTTTCCTGAAAGTGCAAGCATAGAAACACAGTCACAGATTTCCTTGTGAAAAGTCTTAGTATAGGTAATTGCTTACATTAAAGAAGTTTCTCCAAAATTCTACCCACCTGAATAAAAAATTGTCCAAACATCTCTGTACTGGTGACTTGTTCTGTGACTCTTACACAGCAAGTTTATTGCTTAGCAACAGTTAATTTTGCTTAGGTAATAGCCATAGCTAGATATGGGCAAATATTCTCCATGAACCATTTTTACAGAAAAATGTAGATGCCATGACATCATGTTTTGTGAATTTGTAGCAGTTCTGCCACCTTCCTTGTTTTGAATAAAAGCCTTTTATATTTGGGATTGAGCCTTTATTCTTACGCCACCATTGTAAATAAGATGTTCCAGTGATTCATTTTCATGTTATTCTTTGTTTAGAAATTTCTTTTTAAAATTTAGACTTTAGTGTGAGAGCTAATCAAAATATCTTGATACAGAAATTCATATTCTACTTGGACATTGATCAAAATTAATTTAAAAACAAAACAACAATAACAACAACAAAAATCCAACAAAAAAAAATTACTTTTACCTGAAAGAGAAACAGAGGAGGAAGGGAGGTTGCTTTGCTAGCAAGTCAAAAATATCCTTTATTCTCCTAGTTACAGACCAGCACTTAACTAAAGTTACATAACTAAATTTTGCAGTGAATTTTCAATTGTTCTTTATATATATTTATGGGGGGGGGGAAACTGTCTAAATTGAAGTAAACTAATTTAGAGAAGCAAGTGTGGGCATAAAAGAGGTATGTGAGGCTGTTTCTTCTTTCAACAGACCACTTCCTCCCCGTGTAAAAACCTCTCTGGTGCATGTCCATGTCCTCCCCCATCACCCACTCAGCCCTGCACTTCTACCCGTGCATGCTGAGCACCCATACCAGTCACTTCAGTAGGTGGAGACAGATGCAGAACTGATCTCACTGGCATCAGCAAGAACTAAACCCACTTGCAAGCTCGTGGCATCCTGACTTGCTCCCCACCTCTTACACAGCAGAGTTTTTCAGTGTTGAGCCCCAATAGGAACCAGTGTTTCTCCCACGTGGCTGTTGTGTCCTAAATAAACATCACATTTTCACTATACTGGTCTTAACAGGAACTGCTGTCCAAAATTAGAATTTTAATTTTATCCATGTTTTCATACAGTATTTGGGAAAAAAAAAAGTGATTGCATTGACATGAGCGGACCACGTGGCACTTATTGAGTGCTTATATTTATACACAGTCCTTTAAAGTCATTTTCCATATTCTAAAACCTGTTTGTTTTTCAGTTAACTTAGTGTAGGTTTGAAGTGATTAAAATAGGACATGCCTGGACCAAAACTACTTAAATATTTGAAGCAACATTTTAAAGCCCAGTATTAATGAAGATGCAAACATTTGTTTATACACTCATGCATGCACAGAAAGAAGGGATTCAGTAACAAACAAAACTGAGATTTTTAATAGCACAACTTCAGTTATAAATAGAGCTGCTACTCGAGCCTCAAGGGCTGCACCTAGGTACCATTTCACCACTCACATCCATGTGTAGTGGTAGGTTTCTTTTTGTAACTGACCATAGTAGGTTACATGAGATTCTCACTGAAATGTTTCAGAAAAGGTTGATGAAATAATGTCAACTACAGTCACCAAAAAAACCAGACAGTAATATTCAGAAATAGATTTGGCAGAAAAAGACATTTTGAAGACCATACTTACGAAGAACAAAATATTTTATTTATGACACAAATTAATTGCTTTAATTTATTTATGTTGTTTCCAACCTCAAACAATTTTGTCCTGACCTACCAAAACACCTTCTTAATCTTTTTTCCATTTACAAAAAAGTGCTCAAAATGCAGATCAACCTGTAGTATTTGCAAAACTGCTGCAAATTTGTATGCCAATTATATACATAACTCTGCTGATGAATCACAAGGAATCTAAAGAAAAGTCTGAAGAGATGCAATCTTACACTGAGATCTGCAGCACTATTATTAAAGGAACACTGCAGTGTGGCATTACTACCTCTGTTTCAGAGAAAAATGCATCTTATCCCTCTAGATTTGTTCCTTTGGGGGCCATCACACAGCAAGTATGGTCCATGTGAATAAATTTGACTGAATATGGTTGATTTTAACTAGCAGGGGTTTTTAGCTGTCCCCAGCTTTGCAAAGTGATATGTCACCTGCACATATCAAACATTTCTAAATCAAATCCCCTGGCTTCACCATCCTGTATTATAGATTTTTCAGGTTTAGCCATAAGCTTGGCGTCTAAAATCTTATGTAATCTTGTCATATATGTTAAACCAGCAGCCTGTTTTCCCAGGTGAAGTCCCAGCATCTCCTAAGCAGCTGAAAAATAAAGTCAGTGGAAACAAAAAGCAAAAGAAATAAAATAATATTTTTTTTAAAACAAAAAGGTCAAGAATGTATTTTTTATTCCTCTTGGATTCTTTTCAACAAGTTTTCAGGGAAAGAGTGGAATATTTCACTAAATTGTAATGACAAAGTCTGATATTTATAGTTTTTTATTCATGTTAATTTAATAGTTAGAAAAATCAAAGAAAATGTCCTCTCTGCCAAGAAAAAAAAATACATTTGCTACTGCAAGGGCTATTATCAACCCTGTGGCTTATGAAAGGGATTGATGTAGATTTGGCACATTCATCTGTACAGGAATGAAGGGTAGATAAAAGCAGTTGGAGGTAAACATCCTGTTTTCTTTGTTTTCTAACAAGATCCATCCATTATTAAAGACTGCAATAATTCCTGATAAAAGCAGCTGATATCATTCAGTACTGAAAAACCACATCGTTCCATATTAAAATCCGTCAGGAGAGGAGGAAATATTTTCCTTTTCAGCAAAGTTGTAGTAAATGCTGCTTAAGTAAATCTCAACTCCCAGTTAATGCAATACTGGGAAAAGTAAAACATTTCAATAAATGAAAAGGCCACATCTAAACATGATTGTTTCTTCTGCATGCCTAAAAATTACCTCCAAATCCCCAAATTTCCTCCGCTTGCAGTAAAAATGCACACACATCCTTTGGGTTTAAAATTTTCTGAGATGAGTGGCCTGTTGTCCCAGCTGCCTTCAGTCTCCCCCTGTGTAAATACTGACCTCTAGAAGCCTTGAGACTGTGCCTTTGGGATTAGACACCAACTTCAGCCTAGCAAACAGCCCCTGAAGTGGAACTTGATGTGAACTATGTGCTGAGAAGTCAATTTTAATAATGAGAAGTCAGGTTTTACCAGGAGGTGGTGCTTTTGTACAAATCATCCCGCAGATGCCAGTGATCTCATTTCTCCCATGAAGTATTCACTCTCCTCCCTGCCTGTCTCAGCTTCCCTCTGCCACTAGCTGCCCACAAAAAAATGCGTTTAGAATTGGTGTAAAGCTTGCCTTTGAAAACTTTTAGCAGAGTGGTTTCTCATGATGCTTGGAGCATCCTCTGAGCTGGGCTGTCCTAGAGACAAACAGTACAGTCCTCTGACATCTTCCACTGCTCTTCAGCTTTTCTTTGGTAGTTTATTCACAAGCAATCTGGAAGGAGTTAGGAATTCACAGGTTTAAATCACAAAATCATATCTAAATCCTTGCCTGCCTGTGGTATTTCGTTAATGTCAGTCCCAGGACTGTGTTAACTTCCACTCTAATCTGAAAGGCATAAAATACACCCAGCCCAAATCACTGTTTCTGCTTTGCATCTGAAGTCGCTTGTCAGAGTGAAAACACTTGGGTGCATTCAAACCAACTGGGTTGATCCCAGCAGAAAGTTCATGCCTCCCCTGTCTCAGCCGGTGCATACACACACACAAGCATTAGTCATAAAGAAACCTAAAGGTGGTTCCAACAGTGCAAAGGCTCGCCTTCCAAAATGTGTTGTGACACTTGAGTCCAAAAGAAAAAAAAAAAAAAAATTCCCAAAACAAAAAAAAAAAAACCAAACCAAAAAACCAAACCAAAAAAACCAAAACAAACAAAAAATTAGAAGAAAAATAAAAGAGATATAAAGCAAGACCCCCTTTCAAACCAAGGGCACATCCTGCTCCAGCCAACCACGCTTGTTGCAATGCTCTCATGCCTCGAATTTGGGAATTCTGCCCAGGAAACGGTCCCCGTGCCCTTCGCACGCCACTGGCCTTGCGCGAGCCTTTACACTGGTGTTTCGTGTGAGTGTTTGTGCATATCTGGGGGCTCCATGCCTCCTCCGTCTGTAACTGGGTTTCCTTTCCTCCTACAGAGCTTGCACTAGCACTCATTTATCTCAGAGTACAAATCTCTCCCTGCCTTCTACTCAAAGCCTCAACATCAAGTCAGAACCTGTTTCTCCTCCTAGAGATCGTACCACCACACCCTCGAGATACCCACAGCACACGCGCCATGAGGCGGGGAGATCTCCAGTTGACAGTTTGAGCAGCTGTAGCAGTTCCTACGATGGAAGTGACCGAGAAGATCACCGGAACGAATTCCACTCCCCCATTGGACTCACCAGACCTTCGCCGGACGAAAGGGAAAGCCCCTCTGTCAAGCGCATGCGGCTCTCTGAAGGATGGGCAACATGATAACATTATTACTTATTAGTTGGTTTTTTTTTTTTGTTTTTTTTTTGTTTTTGTTTTTTTTTTTTTTTCTTTCAGTGTGTGTGTGCTATTCCTTAATGGGGGG